>NXFS01000028.1:0-223510 GCA_003004725.1 Moesziomyces sp. F16C1 | reverse complement strand
TAACCCTAACCCTAACCCTAAGCTGACCTTGATGCTGCGCTGGCTGCCACTTTTGCACCGTCAAGCTCCCCAGATTATGCAACGCGCGCAGTTAGTGCGCAACTTGCTGAGCATGCAGAGCGCGCCCAAGATTCTGCACGCACAGACCTGCTGGGCATGCCACAACAATTTGCCAGACTTCTTGACAGACGCCAGATTCCCAACCAAAGCTATCCTGGCTGCAGCTTTGTTGAAGCCTCACGCCTACCCAAAAATGTCTCCAAAGGTCTGGAAAGCTTCCTGAGATCCAGAAGAAGAAGCTTTGTTGATATGAACAGTGCTTAGCTGCTTGCCAACATTGGAAATGTGTCTTTGAGCCTCATGCTCCTTGGCCTGCTGTGCAAGCTCTGTTTTTTGGTCCTTTTGCCCACTTTTGGTTTGAGTTTTGCAAAGATGTTGGTGGTCGAAAGGCAAAATGATGCAAACATAAGAATGCAATCCAGCCTTTTGTACCAAAACCTCTAAAACCAATTTCTGCCATTAGACAAATTTGACTTCCACTTCTGGCTCACACCTGTTGCTGCCAAAACCTCTCTAATACAGCGCGTCCAAAATTTTGAAATGGACTGTCTTGACCCTGAGAGCGCGTGGGTTGGCCAGGGGCCAAGAAACAACCAACCCACGTCCTGTCCCTGTTGAAACCCCAAGAGGCAACACGCGGCTGCGGCGGTCGAAAAGGTTGCGCACACCCCGCTCCCCGCCATGGAACGCCAAGAACGAACAGTCAGATATCCGCGGAGTTAGCCGTCTTCGAAACCACGTCAACTTTCGAATGTGATGGCTTGTGCGTTCGAGGCTGAGCTGTATAGATCACGGCCTTGTTCTCCGCATTGCGACCATAGGGTCCATTGCGCAGCACGTCGAGCCCAGAACATCTCCATATAACACTCTCATCGCTCCGCCGTCATATCCATTCAACCATTGCACGACACTTCGACCAACCCTGGTCCGCCCTCACAGTCAAGCGCACGCCTTTGCACAACATGTCAGAGTCGTCGCGACCCTCAACGCTCCTGGTCGGCAGCAGTGTCTTTGCGACAATCTTCATTGGATTCGGCATCAATGCGATATTCCGTCCCGACCATGCTCTCACCTTCTTCGAGTTTGCACCACCCCTGGCACCCGCTGACAAGACGCTCGTCAAGTATCTGATGACCGTGTATGGTGTCAGAGATATCTTTATGGGTTTGGCCATGTTTGCTGCTGCTTGGGCAGGGGAGGCAAAGACGTTGGGATGGATCTGTGTGGCAGCGAGCATGGTCGCATTTGCCGACGGAGCAGTCTGTTGGCATGCGGGAAAGGGCGAATGGGGTCATTGGAGTTATGCGCCAATGCTGACCATCATCGGAAGCCTGTTAATTGGCAGGTCCGCTAGACCTGGAGCTTGACGTTGGGTGCCACAACCGTGACGAAATCTTTGATTAGACACCTGTTCAAGGTTATAGGATGCATCCTCGAATACTTTCCCAGCGACGGCGATCACTCGCGCTGTTCAAGGTGTACGCTTTAGCGTAGACGGTTCATAATTCGCTGTTGCAATGTACATGTCGTAAAGACGACCGCTGCGCTCAGCCACTGCCATTTCGAGCGCTACTGCATGGTCTAGTCGGGTCGGCTCAACCCAAGTACGTTGCATGCTCGATCCACTCGCTGTCTTGCTTCAGCTGCATCCAGTCTTCTTCTCGGAGACACATGCCAACGACCGCGCCGTGTGATGGGCTCTTGGGCATGATGTACATCAGACTCTCGACCGGGGTGAAGGCCGGACGACGGACTGCGAGCGGCATGCCGAGACCCATGCCAAAGTCGAGCTGATCGAGCTTCGCAAACGCCCAGGAACTCAGCATGATGCCCGTCGACGGATCGACGGGTGCCGTGATGTTGATGACGCTTTTGTCTTGGAGTCGGTCAAGGACGGTGGCGAGCGCTCGAGTATCCTCGGACAGCTTTGGCGAGTTGAGCTGGCTGCGCAGCTCGGCTGCAATTCTACCGAGCGGCGCTTCGCTGATGCTGCCGAGCGAAGATTCGTTGTATGCCATGTTGGTCAACGTGCCTGGATACGTCGATGGCACACCCATGCGACTCCGCAAATCGACCGCACGAGCAAAGACTGTCGTACTCTTTGCACCGACCCTCGCTGTTCTTGCGCGAGACAAGTGCTGCCATATGAATGCACAGACGGCATCATCGGAGCTGATGTAGTTGCTGTCCGCGTCTTTGGTCTCGGTCGCGAACCTCTTCAGGGCTGCGACCGACTCGGTCGAGAATGCCACGTAGCCCCACCAGACACTGGGTGCGACCGTTGGACTAGACGAAGGTGCCGCGGGCTTAGCTTGCAGGCGCTCCAGCCAGGCCTCATTTGGTCTCCATGTACCGTCATGCAGAGTCAAGACCTTGCTCTTGTCGACGTTTGCGGTGGCAAGTTCCTCGTCCGAGAGACATGTTCCGTTGCATGCCCTGGAAAGCCAGGTGACGACAGCCGCCATACCGGCCATGTCCATGACATTGTGTTGTGCAGCCACAGTGAGGATCAGTCCACCGGTGATTAAGTTTACTTGGAGCGCAAGGACGGGTCCCGTCTCTGCCACGAGGCCGTTTGTGCTTCCAGGAAGATTCAGAGTCATGCACGGCGCGATGAGGCTCTCGTCAAGCAATGAGAAAGGATATTGAGCGCTTTGAAGGTCGTTCAGCGTAGCGGCGCTGCCAGCCTCACGCAGATCTGTGACGACCAACGGAATCTCTGTGGACTCGACAATGCGATAGGACCCGCTGCAGCCCGGTCTGGAGTTTTCATTGAGAACATTGCCGCGCAGCCACGGCAGCTGCGCAGATAGGCTATCGAGTCCGCAGCGCAAAGCGCTTGTGACCTGATCTGTGCTTGATGCTTCACTGCTGAGCGCAAAGACAAAGGCAACTTGCGTGTACAGCTTGAAGAGCGAAGGCTGGCTGCCTAGCACGTCGAAAAGCATCTTGTGCAGTCAATCGGCGGCAGCCAACGACGTTCTGCCGTTCCTGGTCGATGCCAACAGCCAACGACTTGGTGATCGTCAATATTGCGGCAGACGGTAGAGGAGATGCAGCGACCCGTCTTGCCGCGCCGTACCTCGGCAACAGTCCTCGAGTCGTGTCGGCGTCCAACGGCCAATTCCACGGTTGCGGGTCCACCTCGCCCTCAGACGACCGTGCGCAGCGCGAATTTCTCCTTCGGCAATCCCGGCGGTAGCGCAGCTCCTGCGCAATCCTGCGTTCCATCTTTCGAGATTCCGAATCATTCCCGTCTTGTTCACGCTGCGCATGCGCTGCGAGGTGTGCGGCTCGGCATCGCGTTCCAAAGTACCCGTGAGGTTCTAGGTCAAGTTCCGGTAACTCGGCCGTTTGCCTTGAAAGCTGGACGATCTTCGAGAAGATAGAGAAAGGCGATCTTTGAGAAGAAGAAGCAGCGACGTGTTTGCCCACATTGCCGGACGGCGGAAATGTGCTTCCGGCGTCGCCGCCCACTTGCCTGACAGCCGCCTGTCACGAAAGGCGGCATCGAAGTTGCGTGCGGTGCATGCAAGCAAGCTCCCCTTCTCGCATTTCTGCTGTGATCCTTCCCGCACATGCACCTCCCCCCCTTCGAGCGCATGCAGTCTTCCAATTGCGCCATCTGAACGGGTAGAACCGCGTGCTTCCTGTCCACCCGCGGCGAGCCGTTCAGCAGGGTATCCAAGCTCGCTTTGCACATTGCATGTGATCCGACGTTCGCGTGTGGCTCGACGAGTATAGGCAGCAATGCGAGCAAAGTTGCTGAAGGGGATATAATGTAGGTTGAGCGCAGACTCTGACCGGTGCAGTCGCATCAATGGCACCGCCATCACTCGCTTTTCATTGACTCTGACTCTTCGGAGCCTACGGGCCTCACTCCAACCGACTGCCCGCTGCCATGCCTTTCAGCATCATGTCAAGCTTGAGGCTGCTTCTGGCATGCCTGGTACTCGTCGTAGGCGTTCGATCGGAATCCGCTGCGACGCAGAGATCGTCCGGAAAGCCCAACTTTGTGTACATCATCGTTGACGATCAAGACTTTGCCACGGCTAATCCGTACATTATGCCCAGGCTGACCGAGAGGATCGCCTCTCAAGGTACCAACTTCACACACTCCTATACGCCCATGTCGATCTGCTGCCCTTCGAGGGTGGGATTCCTCCGGGGTCAGCATGGCCATTCGCACAACGTGACCAACGTAGCCCTGCCATGTAAGTTCCTGCTGATGCAAAACTTCTGCTCACACTCGTGCTTGCTCTCGTACTCTTGTAGCTGACAGCATAATGGCTCAATGACCCTATGAGACGTGAAACAGACGGCGGCTGGACTCGTTTTGTTGCCCAGGGCTACCGTCGGGACTATCTCCCCACTTGGCTTCAAGAGGCCGGCTACAGCACCTACTACACGGGCAAGCTCATGAATGGAAACACGGTCAAGAACTGGCATGCGAGCCCTGTTCTTGGCTTCAATCGAAGCTCGATTCTCAACGATCCGTTCACCTACGTCTACAACAATGCATCTTTCTCGATCGACGGCGAGCAGCTGGTGCAGTACGAGGGTCAGTATAGCACCGATGTCGTCCGCGACTTCGGTCTTCAGTACTTGGAGGAGGCCGCCTCTTCAGGCCAGCCTTTCTTTGTTGGCATCGCACCGATTGGACCGCACGCGGAAACGACATTCGTGAATGGCTCGGCGATCTTCTCCAATCCGGTCCCTGCAAAGCGACACAAAGACTTGTTTGCCACAGAAGTTGCGCCGCGCAAGAGCTCGTTCAACGCGGACGATCCTTCCGGTGCTGGTTTCATTCGGGAGCTTCCTCGACTGAACAGCTCGGTGGTCGACTACATTGACGAATGGTACCGCGACCGCTTGCGCTCTTTGCAAGCAGTTGACGAGCTGGTCGGCGCTGTGATGGACAAGGCAGAGCAGCTCGGCATTCTGGACAACACCTACTTTATCTACTCGTCAGACAATGGCTACTCTGTCGGAGAGCATCGACGCCAGCCAGGAAAGACCACGGGCTACGAAGAAGACATCCGGGTCCCCCTTTACGTTCGGGGACCCGGCATCAGCAGCGGCAGCAAGCAGGACGCCGTGTACAGCAACATCGATCTGACGGCTAGCATCGTGGAGAAGGCCCAAGCGCAGCCGAGCTACGATCTTGATGGACGCGTCATGGCCTGGGCGGAAGACAAGACCAGCTTCCGCAAGTCTGGTACCGCCACTCATCACCTGAGCGAGTTTTGGGTCTCGCAGACGGACGGCGAGGGCAAGTACTCGGGCGAAGGTCCGGTCATCCTAAAATACCGAACTCTTCGGGTCAAGGACGGCGAGCACGACCTTTCCTACACCGTCTGGTGTACTGGAGAGCGAGAGCTTTACGATATGACAAAGGACTCGGACCAGATGAATAATCTTGTCGGGCAGCTGGCCTTCTACAGCAGCCTCAACAGCACGAGCAGCGACGCCGAAAGGATTGCATCGCGCATGGATGCCCTTCTCCTCAATCTCAAGACGTGCCACGGCAGTCTCTGTCGGCGCTTGTGGTACAACCTCTTCCCCGAAGGACAGGTGCAAGATCTGAGCAGCGCACTGCAGACCCGCTGGGATGGCTACTTTGACTCGATGCCCCGAGTGCATTTTGACAACTGCCGGAACGGATACTTCCCCACGGAAGAGCTGCCGGCCTGGCGCAACGAGCTTGTGTACGTAGATCCAGCTCTTGTGGCTTAGTGCAGTGTAGTGCTAGCAAGACACTCGCCACACCATGCCGGAGATGCTGCGATGTCGATTAGGCGGCGGTCCTAACCTAGAGATCAGACACTTCTTCCAAGTTAGTCCTACGCATTCATAGAAACATGGAACAACAATCCGACGTCGTCGTCAGTCTTGGTGTCGCATTGCTTCCAAAAAAGTGCGTTTGAAGCTCGTCGCCCGGTCGACTGTGGAGAGCAGTCGCAAGCGTATTGGTGGGATTGAGAGACAGCGTACGAACTGGTCGAGCCCGCCTCTTGGTAGCTAGATTCGGAACTCGGAAAATGCGGTTGCCGTTGGTTGCTGGGAAAGCCAGGTGGAGGCATGAAGCCGCGTTTTGGAGGTGGCCGGGCATTCCCGCAACCGCCATCCATGGCAACCAGCCTATAGCGCCCACTCCTAGTACGACAGGTCGAACATGTGCGCCAGCGGCTCAGAGACCTCGATCCAGGCCGGCATGACGGTCGAAGAGCCGCCAGAAGCACTTGCAGAGCTCTTTGTCGACTCGCACTGCCACCCTACGGACGATCCCGCGGCATACACCGAAGCCAATCTCGACGAGCTCTCGAGGCGGGTCCAGGATTCTGCCGTCGGAAAGCTTGTCTGTATGTCGACAAATGCACGCGATCAGAAGCTTGTCGCCGAGCTCGCCTCACGGCATCCTTCCAAAGTGATTCCGTGCTTCGGCTGGCACCCATGGTTCGCGCATCAGATCTCCCTCTCTGATCCTGCTCCCCGCAAGCGAGACCACTACTATAAGCTGTTTGGTTTGGGCGACGGTCAAGACGACAACTATGGCGACCTCAAAAGCGAGCTTGACTCGATGTGGGATCATCTACCGGATCCGGTCTCATTGAAGGATGTCTGCCAGGAAATCCAAGACAACTTCGAGCGCTTCCCGAATGCGCTTTTGGGCGAGGTGGGCATCGACCGTGCCTTTCGCATACCACGCCGAGCCTGGAACTACGATCCACAGAAGGCAGCAGAGGATACTTCAGATCAGCCGAGGTTGACCAGGCTCAAGACACCTCAAGCCCATCAGATGTCGATCCTGCGTGCCCAGATCGAGGTCGCTCTGCGCTTCAAACGCAACATCTCGCTGCATTCAGTCCAGGCCGCGGGCTTGACCGTCGACTTGCTCTCGTCCCTGCGCAACACAGATCTGGCGTCGTTTGGTGCGGTCCGGCTATCGCTGCACTCGTGCACCATGGACACCAACGTGGTCAAGTCGATCGCGAAGAAGCATGCTAACGTCTACGTCGGCTTCTCTTCGACGATCAACCGAAAACAGATCCTGCAGAAGGAATGCCTGGCGGGCGTGGATCGCACACGTGCCCTCATGGAGAGCGACCACCATACGGTACGAAAAATCCCCGCATGCCTGCTGCAGGCGAGTCGATACTTCGCCGACTTGCATAGTCTCAGCGTAGAGGCGGCTGCGCAGCAGTTGCGCTCGAACTGGAACGCTTTCTACTCATCCACGTATTGCCAGGATCAGGACTCAGATACGGATTGATTCTCGCTGAATGTCAAAAAGTCCATTGCAGATGCTGCGTGGGGATAACCGCCATTTCATGATTGCTTGTGCGAATGCAATCCTTCACATTTGTTGACCCTTGGTGATAGACGAAGAGCCGACGAGGGAGGGGGCGGAGATGACGTTGCCGTACTCATCGACTGGAGGATAGCGAGCCATGCGCTCGAGATCGTCCAGATCCATGTGAGAGCGGATGTACATGTTTTGAGTGTCGTTGGGGACCTGGTAGTCCCACGAGGTCCACGCGCCCTGCTTGAGGCTGGAAAAGACGAAGCGCCTGCGTCGTTGGACTGTGAGGACGTCTTCGGTGATTTTGGCCATGTCCCAGCGCTTGAGCGCCTCGAGCTCAAAGTCGTTGAGCACCTTTCGGGTGGCTTCGTCGAGTGCATCGGGATCGGAAGCCAGGTTGACCAGTTCCTTAGGATCATGGGCCAGGTTGAAGAGCTGCGGAGGGTCGGCGGGGCACGTGATGTACTTCCAAGGACCACGTCGGATCATGCACAGTGGCGCGACGGTTCCCTCTCCCATGTATTCGGCGATGACAGTGTCGTGGCCTGTGCGTCCGAGCAGATGTGGGAGCATGCTGATGCCGTCGAGGGGCAGCTGCTGTTGGAGCGGGATGCCGACAATGTCGCAAAAGGTGGGCAAGAGGTCCATGGTGGAGACGTTGGCCGTGACGCGGCGAGGCGAAAACATCTTGGGGTAGTTGAAGAGGAGCGGCACACGAACCGAGCTCTCAAAGTAGCTCATCTTGTACCAGAGAGAACGCTCGCCCAGCATGTCTCCGTGGTCTCCGCTGAAGACGATGATGGTGTTCTCGCGCAGGCCGCACTTGTCGAGCGTGGCCAGCAGCTGACCGATCTTTGCGTCGACGTACGAGACGGAGCCGTAGTAGGCGCGCTTGGCTCGCTTGATTTGCTCTGGGGTGAATTGCCTGCCGTCGAGGTCGCAGACGTGGCGCAGGCGCTTCGAGTGCGGGTCCTGTCTGTCTGGGTGAATCTCGACTTCGGGCATGTTGATATCGACGCCTTCGTACAGATTCCAGAACTCTTCCTCGATGGTGTACGGGTCGTGTGGGTGGGTGAAGCTGACGGTGAGCGCAAACGGGCGCGCCGAGCTTGCGCCGCCGCTACGGCGAGCATAATCGAAGAGATACTGGTTTGACTTGTAGAGGACCTCTTCGTCGTAGTCCATCTGGTTTGAGCGGACACAGGGGCCAGCCTGAAGGATGCTGGAAGCGTTGTGGTACCACTCGAGCCTTCGGTCGGGCTCGTCCCAGTTGACCGCCCATCCGTAATCGCCAGGGTAGATGTCGGCGGTGAGGCGCTTCTCGAAGCCGTGGAGCTGATCGCCGATAAAGTGCATCTTGCCGGCGAGGACGGTCTCGTATCCGGCAGAGCGGAGGTAGTGGGCGTAGGTGGGGAGGTCCGAGCTGATGGAAGCGGCGTTGTCGTACGAGCCGATCTTGGACGGAAGCTGACCAGTGACGAGGGCCATGCGCGAAGGAGCACAGAGGGGCGAGTTGCAGTAGGCCGAGTCGAGAACGACTGCGTCGCGAGCGAGGCGGTCGAGGTTGGGCGTGAGGATCTGCGAGTTCTCGTTGTACATGCGCAGCTGCGGAGCCGCGAGCTGGTCGGCCATGATGAAGAGGATGTTGGGCCTGCTTCCAGACGTCGACGCAGCGGCCTGTGTGTAGGCTCCATTTGCATGCCCATTCATCGTGTGACCGTTGGCGCCGTTCGTGTGGCCGTTCGCATGGCCGTTCGCATGGCCGTTTGCGTGGCCGTTTGCGTGTCCGTTCGAATAGCCGGAGGCGCCAAAGGCGTGCGAGTCTTGTACCGGCATGGTGCTCTAGCTCTGGCGCAGAAGATCAGTCTTGGTCTTTCGGCAGATTAAGCAAAGATGGAGCGAGCTGGCCGAAAAGAACACAAGCTAGATATATGTCGGACGTGGTGGAAAGGCAACACAGCAGCGAGGTGGGTTGCTATTCAAGGCGTGCATGCAACCCCACCAGATCGGTCAGCCGGCTTGACATGGCCAGAACAAGGCGGGTGCGGCAGCGGCGGCGGCGGCGGTGGGACATGCATGCTTGCTGCTTGCTGCTTGCTGCTTGTTGCGTGTTGTGTGTTGCGTGTTGCGGAGGGTGGGATTCATGCAGGGCCAGCAAAGCGTGAACGTGAAATGGGTGCGGCTGCTCATGTCAAAAAAATGTGGAGAGGGTCTGTGGCAGGAAGCACGCCATCTTAGCGCGTCTGCGTGCAATTTGGCCTGGGTATGGCGTCTTCGCTAGTGCTCGTAGGGGGGCCCACATCACACGACGAGCTCGGCGCTTGCCAAAGCCTGCATCGCCGCTCAATTTCAAGCTGCAGTGCTGCGAACGTAGATTGGCTCGGAGGCGTGTGCGCCGGCAGACGGCAGCCCCGTCGTGAACATGCAAGAGAACAGGCCGTTCAAGAAGCCTCCTCGCTCGCTGCTGAGTCCAATCTTCGGCCTGACCCGACTTGACCGAAATTCTTCGACTTGACCGACAGATTCGCGGCGGCTGCCTGCCAACTTTGTTTTCTTTTTTGGCTGGACGCAGGTGGCATGCATGCATGCACCTGCATGCTTCTCGCCGTGCCTCTTTCAGCTGATAACGCGAGGCCAGATCGGGGCGCCGATTCAAATCGTTTCGTCCACTGGCAGTCTTGGTCACGCCCAAGCCACTCCGCCCGCGTTCATCGCCATATTGAGGTTCAGATGAACTTGCTCATACGCTTACATGAAAGTCAACTGGGCGTCAGATATGGGCAATCTCGAATCAACCACTTGAGCGGGCTTGACTTTAGCATGATTCGAAGCAGACAAAGCACAGGGCTTCTACTGGCGCTTCGGCTTGCCACCACCTTGGCCCTTGAAGCGAGCTTGAAGCCGAACGACCGCGGCACCAGTGCCACACGCCGCGAGCCCGGCGACACTGTAGAAAGCGAAGCGCTGCACATCACTGAGAACGTCGAGCAAGGGGTACGGATAGTGGCCGTTCATCTCGGCACACTTTCCTGCCCAAAGACTGCATAAACCGCGCCGGTGATGGCAAGCATTGATCAACGGGGTTGGTATGGCCAGTCACTGGTCAGCATCCATCAAAGCACGTCGATCTGGGCCTCCTACTCACGCATAGCTGACGGTAACCGCTGCCGCAACGGCGACGATTGGGATGGATTTGGGCAGCGGTCGGCTGAAGAGGAAAAAGTCGACCAGCAGAAACACGCCAGGAAAGGCGTGCAGACTTGCATCGATCGAGAACGGCACCGATACCGTCTCTTCGCGCAGCACCTGCCCAGGATTGTGCGGGTCCATCACCTTCTTGGGCTGCATCAAAAGATCCTTGTTGATCACCACAATCGACCAGTACAAGATGGTGATCATCGTCTCGGTCGGCAGCGAGGCTGCCATGGCGAGATCTTTGATCCAGCTCAGCGCTACGAACATATAATGACAAAGTGTGTGAGCAGTGAGGTTCTTTCACAAGGCTTGACGCTCATCGGCAAAACGCACCTTCTGGTGTTCCGACAATGTCCTGAATCGTGGCCAGGATCATCGTGATTGCCGTACCAGTGAGACCACACATGGTCAGGAATTGCATGAAGCCTGCAAAGTGATGGATCAAGAACAGACCGAGAGTCAGCACGTCTGCATTCAGCACTCTGTGCTATCAGAATCGCAAAAGGTGCGGGCTCTCATACATACCTCCGTATTCCTCTTCCATGCTGACGCCGAGCAGCCCCGGCAGAACCTCGAGGGACTTGAAGCCGTAAACGCACGAGGACAGCGCCACGACATGCCATGCGAAGGCTGATAGACGCTGAGCCGTGACCGCCATGTTGAGTCGTTGGCCCTTGTCAGAGTCGAAAGCTCGCTCCTCTTCTTGCTGAGAGAGCCGGATCGTGAGAGCGGGCGACGGCCTGAGCAACACGTAGTCGGAATAAGCAAAGATGCAGCAAAGGATGAGAGTGCGCTTGTCGTCGTCGTCCTGATGGTCGATCGTCAAGGGGCGATACACACCCGGCTCCGATCAGGCTGCAGATGGCCCCGTCGCCGCCTTCAGGGATGCATCTCCCGCATCGGAAGGTGGAGGCCGGCTCGAGACTCCCGCGGAATCTGCAAGCCGGACTGCCAAAAGCGGAATCGCGTTACCCTTCCGCCAAAGACGGAATTTCCGAACCTCCTTTTTTGAGGCCAATTATTTTGGGCATTGGTTCCGACATCAAACCCCTAACCCTCAACCTACACACCTGTGCCTCTTGCACATAAGCGACTCGACACTCATTTTCGTCGCGATGATCTTTCAGATGCAGCCGAGATAAGCCATAGATGAAGGGATGTACATATAATGCCCAATGAGTGTAAGTCTATCAATACACAACGGTGACCGGGTGATCCAGGGAAAAGAGAGTGATTGTCCAAAGGAAGGATGGGAGCTTGCGGATGCTGCAAGCAAGCGGGAACCGTGACGGTGAAATCCTGATGAAGGAGAGGGGTGGAAGCATAGCCCATCACAGACGGCATTCGCGGAAGAAGGGCATCGAGACATCGGTCTCGCGCCAAAAGCGGATGATGCGGTGAGCGATCTCGATGGGTCGCTCGTGGGGAAGGTTGTGTGTGCCAGTCATGACCTCGAAGTGCAGATTGGGGATGCCTTGGGCGGTGTGGAAGATCTCCTCGAGCGGAAGAAGAAGCGGCTTGTGAGCCGATACGAACAGGACCGGCAGGCGAGCGGGCAGGCAGTGAAGATATTGCGACAGTTGCATCCCGGGTCGGTTGCCGCGGATCGAGAGCGCTTCGGCCACCTTGTCGGCGCTGCGTTCGACAGTGCCAGGGTGGGTGAGCGACTCGGTGAGCATTCCTGCGGCAAATGCGTCTCGTGTCGATGGATGCCAGAGCCTCATGTGCTTGTCGCTGTCCGCCTCCTGGCGGGCCTCTTCGCGCGACTCCCAACGGTCCTTCTTGAGCAGCGTATACCTGGCCAGAGGTACAGCGTGGATGCGATCCGCCGACTCGAAAGTTGACAGAATGCTCTCGAGAAGCGAGACCGAGTCAAAGAGGTCCGGAAAGTGGTAAGATGCCTGCATCAGCGCAGAGCCTCCGAAAGAGTGGCCGATGCCCACAAGCTTCTTGCGCGGCAAGCGTGGGAGGTGGAAGTCGAGCGTACGCGAGGGCTCGACGGGCGTGGTGGTAGGCGTCGACGGCATAAAGCAGCAGATGAACTGCAGGATGTCACGAGCGAGATCGTTGCCATCGATGCAGCGATCGCTGAATTCAAGTGGGCTCGGGTCGTCCAGCTGACGGTTGACCACAGCCGACATGCCGTGGCCGAGCGTGTCAATCATCCAAATCTCCTCGATCTCGTTGGGCTTGGTTCGCAGGAGCTCGTCAATGATGGGGATGTAGCACTCCTTGGAAAAGCCGAGGCCGTGCGTGAGGATGAGGATCTTGGCGTCCGGGTTCTTCGGTGCGCGCTTCGGGATGAGGCGCTCGACGACAAGGACGCGGCGCTTACGCAGCTGCTTAGGATCAGTGCCTCCGCGTACAAAGGGAGTGTAGAGGCCGGGTGTGGGCTCCACCTTGACAGGGACGAAATGGCAGGCATCGACTGCACGAGCATTTTGAGAGAGCACCTCGTGCGTGCCCGGGAGCAGCTCCGAAAGCGACTCGCCACCGGCAAGAGGCGCAGAGTAGGTGGCACGAGGGTAGGCGATGGGCATGGTGAAGTTGGTGCGGTGGAAGCCGTCACCGTGGGAAGACCCGGCAGGGTACTGCGGGAGCGGAGGGTTGATGCAAAGGTGGTGGAGGCGCTCAGCAGCCAGGTGAGCGGCCTCGAGGTCGATGGGTGCAAGGCAAGAGCCGAAGCCAGTGTCGATCTGCTTAGGGCCCTGCATGGTGACGATCAAGTTGTTGTGGTCGAAAATTGAACACCTGTCCAGCAGGGGATCACGATGACGGCGGTAGTGTATTACGGGAAGACCTGTGCGGCGGATGCTCCAGAGATGCCAGCTCTTCGAGAGGAGCGCAGGGTCGATGTGAGCGAGGTCGAGAAGATGGTATGGGTTGAGAAGAAGAGACCGCAAGGGGGGAAGGGCGGAGTATGGAGCTTTGGATATATATCGAACAGCCTAGAGGCGAACATCTGAAGAGCGGAGAGAGAGAGAGCGAGGGTAGCGCACCGTAGACGGTTCCTGGTAGCAGAGCATATCGAAACCCTCCCTGGGCGCCAGGGCGCTCGAGGGGGGAGGGTTAGGTCGAGGCATATCGCCTTTGTGTCTCAGGGCAGCGTCGGTGATCAATGGCTTGACAGGCGCATCGCCAAGGTCTCAGGGCGTGAGTTGCCGAGATGGCGGCTGAGCATGGCGGGCGCTAAGCTGATGCGCAGATGTGCGGACTTTGAACGCCGACGTCCACCGGAGAAGGGTGGAGGAGGAGCGAGCAGGGCAGGGTCTGTTCCTGGTGCCGGAGGTGACAGGCTGTCCAAGTCGAGATCAAGTCTGTCTCGGAAACTGTGGATGGGATGTTTCAGGCAAGACGTGGCAGAGGTGGCTTTGACCGAGACGAGGCAAGCGGCGCGAGAGCGAGAGTGGCTTAGCGTGGTTTGTAGCGCCGCCAGGCACATGCACCGGTTCGCAGGCGGAGAAATGGACGCCTGCATACCTATATGCCCTTTTTTCCCTTCCGGTTTGGAAGAACCCTCTAGCAGATCCCTGCCATATGAAGCTCGCTAAAGGATCGCCGACATGCCTCGTACCTTTTACAACCGGTAGCATTTAAAGAGTAGTCAGTCTCAAGTCTCGGTGCACCAGGCGGCAAGCTTTCGCCAATTTGCGGCTCAGTGATTTACTACGCAATGAGCAGAGCACCTTGACGGCCTTGACCGTGGAGTGACAGGATGAGCGGAGTGTGAGCGACTTGCTTGCTTGTTTGTGTGTCGTGACCGACAGCATTTGTTGGGTTGGCGCAGCGAAAAGGTTTGAGCGCCGAAGAGGCTGCGAGGGTGGTACATTGGCAGCGATCCATCCGTGTCCGCTTTCGACGGTCTGGCTCGAGCTGCAGCGAGGCTTTCGGGCGCTGTATGGATTCGGCGCTCAAAGTGACAGCTGGTCTCGCCGAATCCGACACGCCCTGACGCGCTCAGGCCCCCTCTATGCAGTACACAGGCGCAGAGCCCACGGGATTTCAAGTGCAGACCCCGATGCGAAACTGGCTGCAGGGTGGTGAAACACGCAGTCGCCGCCGCCAGCGCTAGCGAAGCAATAAAAATAAAAACAAAAAATTGAAAATCCAATCCGAAATATCGCGGCAGCACAGCACACTCGGGCGACTTTCGCTCCGGGGATCTGCAAATTGCTTGGCTGAGGATCGCCCTTGGTCGAGCCACCAGCACGCTGTGAGACCACGGCATTTTCGAAGCCAGCCATTTTCAGCCAAGAGTGGCCTGGAGCCGGCCTGGCGCTAAAATCCAATTTGAGAGTTAGCCGCCGACGCCTCCTGAAACCAGATTCCTCGTGGTGCGCTAGCGAGAGGCATCGCCGCCGCTGTCGCCGCCCTCCCCTTTCCGGAGCGGAAGCACACAATCGGTTTCGTGCCTCCTCCTCTGCTAGCATCCAAGCATCAAACCGGCTGCCCTGGCGACCCACACGCGCGGCAGCCCGTGCACACAAGCCATGGCTGTCTGTGCTGAGTGTATCGCCGCGGCTGGCCGCCTTGGCAAGCTTGCAAGCTTGCAAGCTGGCGCACTGGCGCTTGTGCTTCAAGCCTGGCTAGCATTTGGGGCCCAGTGCGAAGCGAGGCATGAGAAGATTGGCAAGAAAATGTCTCTCTGACTTGATTGAAATTCAGCCCCGCTATCCGCTTCGTATGGCACCGACACCTGTCAGCCAGCCGCAGTGCTCCCCTGACCCAAGGCATACATCGAGGTCCGAGCTGACCACCGCCTCGAGTCTCGCGAAGGGCTAGCATGGTCTTGGATACGTGCGTCCGTCTTCCCACGCCCATGTCAGTGTCCTGCTGATTAGCTCGAGATCGAGCGTGGACCCGATACCGCAACACGACTATCTGTCGACCTCCGCGGACAATCTTATACAACGCGGCTATCTGAGACTGCAGTTCTCATCGCGAATATATGCGTACGAATTCGCTCTCGAGCCAGGCCAGGGCAATCCTGCGCAGAACTCCGAGAAGCTTGCCCCAACAATGCAACCCTCGGTACACGAGCCTGCTGGGCTGAATATGAACAGAGAGCCAAACTCGATGCCCTGTCTCATAGCGACTCGGATAATATAATCTCTCACGCTATCTGTCCGTGTCTCTCCGTGTGTGTGTATCTCTCTGGTGGCTTTCGTTCTCGATCTTCCTCGCGGTCGCACGGGAAGGCGGTCCTATCATTGCCTGTGCGTCCGATTCGATTACTGCGGAACTAGCCCGTCAATTCCGAAGCACTCGAGCCACCTTCGTATCATTGTGATTCCGTTGGAGGTCGTCTCTATCTTTCGAGTATACTGCTCGCTCAATGCGACACGCGGCTGGCCACAAGTCGTTCAAATCATCGATTGGACCCGATTGAAAATGTGGCTGCTGGATGGTGCTTCAGAACACCATACAGAGTCGGCCCTGCAGCTGCTTCGAGTTGTAGTGCTCGGCCATCTTGTTGGCATCCTCGACACTGTACGTCTTTTCAATGTAGGTCGAGCATCCGTTGTCGGCATGGAGCGCAAGCATGTCCTGGCACTGCTCGGGCGTGCAGATGAGGCGGCCGCGAATGGTCTGCTCCTTGAAGTTCATGGCGAAAGGATCCAGCTCAAATGGTCCGTCGGCGGGAAGACCGACATCGACGAGCTGGCCGCCCTTGCGCAGGAACTGCTGGCTAAACTTGATGAGTCCACGGTCTTCGCAGTTGATTACGACGCGGTCGACGCCCGGGTTGGTCTCGTACAAGCTCGACGAGAGCTCTTCGCTGCACTTCTTCTTGGCCTCTTCCGTGTCGATCAGGAACGTCTTGTCGGGCTTGAGGTGATCAGCGCACTTGTTGGCAAGCTCGAGGCCCTCTTTGCGGTTGTCGATGGCGATGACCTTGCAGCCCATCGCCTTGGCGTACTGCACTCCGAGATGACCGAGACCTCCAATGCCGACCATGGCGAGCCACTGGCCCTTCTCTGGCTTGACTGCCAGAAGTGCTCCGTACACAGTGGCACCTGCGCAGAACAGAGGCGCGGCCTGGTCGAAAGGAATGCTTTCGGGCACCTTGGAAACCACACGCGCATCCGCCTTCATGTACTCGGAGAAGCCTCCGTTGAGAGTGAGACCGAGCATGCCTGGCATGTTGTCGCAGAGCTGCTTGCCCTGCTTGCACGAATCACACTTGCCGCAGAAGCCGTAGGTGTTGATCGAGCCGACACGGTCACCGACCTTGATGCCCGACTTGTCTGCATCCGAGCCTGCCTTGACTACCGTGCCGACGGGCTCGTGCGAGCCGACCAGACCGGGCTTGGCGCCTTGCGACTCGTACACACCGTCCATGACCTGCAAGTCGGTGTGGCAGTAGCCAGCGGCGGCGATCTTGATGAGAACGTCGTTGGGCCCTAGGTCGGTGGGGACATCGATGTCCTTGACCTCGTAGCCCTTCTTGAAGTCCTTGATGGTGGCCGCACGCATCTTTTGCGGGATGGATTCGCTCGACATAGCTGGCTTTGGATCTGCTTCGACGGTGGTGGAGATGAGATTGATGACAAGAGATGTGCTGGTGGAATCTCTCAACGTAAGAGGGCTTTGCAGAGGGGTCTAACCTGCAATACGCTGCTACGCGGATCTCTTATAAGGCTTTCTGAGATTCAGAGCTTCGTCGGGCAAAGGCGTAGGCTGAACCGAACAGTGGCGACGGAGGACATCCTTCCTGGCGGAAAGCTGCATCGACTGGACTTGGGCTGACTGACATCGGTAGAGGGGCAGCGAGGTGGGATAGTCAAAGGAACGCCGTGATTCACAGGGTCCTCCACTACGCAGCCACACGACATCAGGCTGATTCACACCGGGTCAGTCAGCCTCGCGTTGTGGAAGCGCGTCACACCGCGGCGGGGTCGAAGAAGTGTGGAGCCTGCTCCAGCCAGCATCTCTTCCGCTCGCAGCGCTTATGCGTTCTCGTAGCTGCAGCCCATTGTCCTCTGATGGAAGGGGCCGTTTGATGACCGCGACGCGGCGCTGTAGGGCGTGATTCATCAACACGTCACAGGCCGAATTGACTCAGCGAGCCGCACTCGATTCTCTCCGCTAGGAACGTCGAATAGCGCGTCCAGGCCTCATCCGCACGAGTGCAGCGAACTCCATGTGTGAGATCGCCAAACACAACGGCCTTGCAAATCGATTTTCGACCGGAATCCGGAGGTGCGTGAAGTGGAGGCTTGAGGTGATGATCTAAGGGCAGAAAAGCGCAGCCGTCGAACCGATGCGGCTCTGGAGCACTTTGTCATCTTCCGGCTCTCGCTCGTCACGGACGGCCGTAAGCGCAAGACTCCGTTCCGTTCGAGGCACGTTGAAGCCTTGCGGAGTCTGGTCAGCTCACTGATGAGATGAAGCTGCTGGAGCCCGTTCGACGAAATTGCCGATGCACCGAATCTCGCTGCCAGTCGGCGACAGGCGGCAATTTCCTTACGCGCAGCGGAGATAGTTGTTCGGCAATTTCTCCTGCAGACAGCAGAGTGTCGTTCGACATCCGCGGATGCTTGTTCATTCGTCTTGGCCCCACGTTGCCGGGATGCATCTGCAAACGGCCATCGGCAGAGCAATGAGGCATCTCCGAAGATCACCCTATCGAATGGATGTGGATGCTCCGTGCGGGCTTGAGGCACAGACCGATCCTGTGGCTCACCTTACCCGCCGGGCTAGAAGGTGAAATCAACCCTAACTGAGATCTCGCTTTGGCCGCAACGAACCGAGAAATCGTCCGTGCGCGCATTCCGAGATCGATGCTTCCGTTCGCACCTGGGTTCAGCCTCGGAGCGCCCAGAGGGCCAGGCGTCCCGCATCTATAAATTCACATGACATGGACGGCTCTTGCCTCGCTTCGGGAACATACAACATTCTCTTTGTCTCCACACCCAACGATCATCCAGCAATCAGTCATGTCGTCTCTGCCCAAGACCTACAAGGCCGCTGTGTTCGAAAAGAACGGCGGGCCTCTCGTCCTCAAGGACATTGAGCTCAAGCACCCTGAAGAGGGACAGATCCTCGTCAAAGTCGAGGCCTGCGGTGTATGCCATTCCGACGCTCTCGTCCAGGCCGAGGCATTTGGACCGCTTCCTCGCATCCCCGGTCACGAGATCGTCGGAAAGGTCGTGGAAGTCGGCCCTCACGTCACCAAGTGGAAGCAGGGAGATCGCGTCGGCGGCGCCTGGCACGGAGGACACGACGGCACCTGCCGTCAGTGCAACCAGGGCCTCTTCCAGATGTGCGACAACGGCCAGATCAACGGTGTCACGCGTGACGGCGGATGTGAGTGACTTGATTTCTGGATCAAATCTGTGTGCTGTCCCGGTACTCTTCTCTGACGAGAGCTTCGCTGACCACTTCGTGTCTGCTTGTTTGCCCAATCTCAGATGCCGAATACTGCCTCCTCCGCTCAGAGGCTGCTGTGCGCCTGCCAGCCGAGGGTAACGCCGTCGACATGGCCCCGATCATGTGTGCCGGTGTGACCGTTCACAACGGCATTCGCAAGATGAACATCACTCCTGGAGAGCTCGTGGCGATCCAGGGCCTTGGCGGTCTGGGTCACCTTGCGGTTCAGTACGCCAGCAAGATGGGATACCGCACCGTCGCGCTGTCTCGCGGCACGGACAAGAAGGACTTCGCAATGAAGCTCGGCGCCCACGAGTACATCGACACCAGCAACGGCGACCCCGCCGAAGCTCTGCAGAAGTTGGGTGGTGCTGCCCTGATCGTTGCAACCGCTCCCAACCCGGAGCACATCTCGCCCCTTGTCGGTGGCTGCCGCGCTCTCGGCAAGCTGCTCATCCTCGCACGTAAGTCTACGCTGAGACGACAGAATCAAATTCGTCTTGGATGTCCGTACTGACTTAGAAATACCTCGCCCATTGTCTTTTCTGACTACCGCGTGCACAGCTGTGGGTGACGTGCCTGTCAACAGCATCGCCATGATCACCAAGGGCATCTCCGTGCATGGATGGCCCTCTGGCCACGCGCTCGACAGCGAGGATGCAGTCGCGTTCGGTGAGCGCTTCGACGTCAAGTGCATGTGCGAGACCTTCCCGCTCGACAAGGCCAACGAAGCTTTCGAGCACATGATGTCTGGTAAGGCCCGCTTCCGTGCCGTTCTGACCATGTAAATGCAGCTTCCTCTCGCTGCATCAGATGATCGAGGAGTACCATGATCAGAATGTCAAACGCCTCTACGCTACATCTTGAATCAAAGTTGTGTAAGAGTCTGTGAGAGCCAGCGACCTCTGCCCTAGATTGATGCATTGCAAGGCTCCGATCTCGATTCATTGCCCACAGCCAGTGCTGAATCGGCGATGCTCTTGCTTCTTCAGGAAGTCGCGGCATCTTGCCGGGCCAGAATGCGAGCCGGAGTGCCGATAAGGGGGAGCCGTTGCTCGGGAAGGGGAGCCCGAATCGGTTAAATCGAGCCTGGCTCGTTTACCCAAAATTTCGAGAGCGCGGGGCCCCATTTTGGCTTTGCGGTCTTGCTCCGCGGTGCTCCCTTCCGCTAGGCATAGCTCCCACGGACCACCTCAAACTCATTTCCCCGAGAGTGAGGCTACTGGCATAAAGGCGCTTGCGACGTGGCAATCCCCATCCGCAGCTGCTCCTCATCATCGTGTACGAACAACACCTCGAAGCCTCGGGCATAGATCGCGAAGATGGCGCAGAAGGTCGGCCAATACACGGAGTATGATGCCAGCACGGGCATCTACTCGTCTCGAGTACCGTACAGCCCCGAATCGGCGTCGTGCATTTTCGAGTATCTGTTAGGATCAGTCGGCTTTGATGATGCCCAAGAGGCTCTCAGAGAGTGCGCTAGTGGCAGGACCATCTCGTAAGTTGCTCGTCACGCCCGTGATCAGCATCTGTAATGGACCGTCTGACAGTTCTCTCCTTCATTGTCGTGAAACAGGCTCGGCCAGCTAAAGCTTTCTGCGCAGAGGCTCGGCGTAGGCTTGATCCGCAAGTGCAAGCTCAAGCCCGGCGATACCGTCCTGCTCTACCTCTACTCTTCCATCGACTTTGCGGTGGCGTTGCTCGCCTCTCAGTTCGCCGGTCTGCGTGTCGCGCTTGCCAACCCTGACTACCTTTCGACCGAGCTGAGGCATGTCTACCGCCTCACCAAGCCCAAACGAGTCTTTGTCACCTCCAAGTACATGAGCAGACTCAGTCGAGCTGCCATCGCTGGACAAACGCTCATCCTCACCGATGGCGACGTGGCAGGCTTTGGAGGCGTGTCTTCGATCAAGAGCCTCATGGTGGACGAAGCCACAGCCAAAGAGGCCACGGCGCACGTACCGGCAGACCTCAACGAGACGGCCTATCTTCCGTTCAGCAGCGGAACAACCGGACTTCCCAAAGCCGTCGAAATTTCGCATAGCAACGTCATCAACATGATCGAGATCTTCCGCCACACGCCGGCATTGTTTCCTAAAGCCGATGATGGGTCCGAGGAGCAATTCCGAGCCCTAACCTTCCTGCCATTCTTCCACGCATATGCGCTCATCCTCATGCTCCACTATCCGATTCGAGCGCGCGGCCACACAAGCATCATTCGCCCTTTCCAGCCCGAGACCTACTGTCGTCTGGTCAAAGAGCTCAAAGTCAACTTCCTGGCACTGGTGCCGCCCGTGCTCACGCTTCTCACCAAGCACCCGGACGCCACACCGGAAGCCTTCAGCAGCGTCAAACAGTCGCTCTGCGGAGCGGCACCACTCGACTTTGAGACGCAGAGTCAGTTCACCAAAAAGACGGGAGTGCCCGTCCAGCAAGCATTCGGCATGACCGAAACTACGGTGGGCGCGCTCGGTCTGCACGGTGACGAAGCGTCCGGCTCGGTCGGCTGCTTGTATCCTGCCACTCTGGGTCGCATTCGTGATGTCGAAACGGGCAAGAATCTAGGCCCAGGTGAACGTGGCGAGCTGCTTGTCCGCGGCCCTCAGATCTGCAAAGGATACTATGGCAACAAACAGGCTACCGCCGATACCTTTACCGAAGACGGTTATCTTCGAACGGGCGACATTGCCATCGTTGATCCACGTACTGGCGAGTTCAGTATCGTCGACAGGCTTAAGGAGCTGATCAAGTACAAAGGGTTCCAAGTGGCTCCAGCTGAGCTTGAAGGAGTGCTTGTTTCGCATCCCGCCGTTGCTGCTGCGGCTGTGGTGGGCATGCACGACAAGGATCAGGGTACCGAACTACCACTCGCGTTCATCGAGCTGAAAGCAGGACAGCAAGATATCTCCAAAGTCACGCAGGACATCGACGCTTTTGTGCGCTCCAAGGTGTCGCATCACAAGTACTTGCGCGGAGGCATCCGCATCCTTGACAAGGTTCCCGTGAGCGCCAGTGGCAAGATCCTCCGAAAGGAGATCCGCAAACTGCTCCAAGCCGAGATCGACGCCAAGACGTCTTCCGCAAAAGCTAATTTGTAGTCATGTCGTTCTTCCAGAGTTGGAAGACTTTGCTTCATCTGTCGTACAGTGCCTTCATTTCGGGTCGCAACAGACTTGACAGGGCGCAAATGAGATGTTCCGGCTGACGTTTTTGCACTTGTCTGATCGCTTTGCATCTGAGCTACGTTTGACGTGCCGTTGAATGTCCCTGCAATGATCGAGGTGCGGAAACGGGTGCGGAAAAACAGAGCGGCAGGAAGAGTGGGTAAGATCAATGGCAGCCCAAAGAAAGCCGAGGAAGCGCGGTAGCCTAATTTTCTGGTTCTGGGCAAGGTTGAGTGTTGCCGGAGAGAGACGGAGCTGAGTCGAGCGTTGTGATTGGCGCTGTGACACACGAGGATTGGACGAGAGCAATGGCTTGGATTGCATTTGTGTTTAGGGTTTAGGGTATAAGGGTGAGCATGACCGACTTTGGCGTGCTGCCGCATGCTGACGGAGTGGATACAGAGTCAGTGGAAGGCGGATTGCGGTCGAGCTGGCGCCTTGAGCTGCTCTTTAGTGCGCCACAATTGAAGCCTTACGGATTGCTCTGTGAGCGGATGCACTCTTGAGCCTGTGCGAGGCTGTCTGTGGCCACGTCGCCGGCTTGCACCTGTTCTGCGCGAGTAAGCTGAGCTGCAGAGTTGATGCCGGAATGTTTGCATTTCGTCGTTGCGCGCCGGAGCGAAGTTTGATCATCAAGCACGACGACTCTTGTTGCGTTGAGCTACCAAGCCACACCCCGTGGAGGCCTTCCCTCTTCAAGTACGCGAAGATACGGCACAAGGCCTCCAAAAACCCGGCGAATGTCTCACGCGCAAGACGAATCACGCCGGATGCCCAAACCGAAGGACAAACAACTAAAGAAGAAGAAGGCGGAATACAGGAAGGTTGCAATGACGTGACATTGTTGAATGGGAGACATAAGATGCGGTCGAGGTTATCTTGGAGACTAAAAGTACAGGTCGTGATGGCTGTGTGACATGAGGTTCGTGAAATGGGATACAGGATGAAAGGTGGCTGAAGTCTAGGCGCTGGTCTCTGCACGAGCGGCCTCCTTCTGTGCCTTCCAGAGGGCGATCTTCTCTTTGCGGACCTTGAGACTCTTCTTGACGTTGAAGCCGCCGTCGAGGGTGGTGCGTACCTCCTCGAGGGAGAGCAGCGCGGTTTCGGGATAACAAAAGTAGGTGAAGACCAGGAAGATGAAGGTCAATCCGGCGAAGAAGCCGAAAGCGCCCGAAGGTGTGATGGCGTTCATGAGGCTGAGGAAGGTGGATGACACGACGAGGTTGCCCGACCAGTTTGCGGCGGTGGAGATGGAAGTGCCAATCATGCGAGTCTCGGTGGAGAAGAACTCGCCCTGCTGCCAGGGGACGTTGCCGAGACCGGTTGCGTACGAGGCGACGTAGAAAACCATGAAAACGAGCATGGCCGAAGTTTGCGAGGTCGGGTACGGGTAGCCCTCGGTGAGATGCTGGTTGGTGGGCTCGAGCATCTTGTGGAAGATGCCGGCGGTGCAGATGAGGAAGATAATGACGCAGGGCATCGTGGCCAGAAGGAAGCGACGTCGACCGAAGCGATCGATATACTTGAGCGGGATAAACGTGAAGATAAAGTTGGCGCCGCTGATGACGAGACCGGTGGCGGTGGGGTTCTTGAGGCCGGCGCTCTTGAAAATTGAACTAGAGAAGTACATAAGACTATTGAAGCCCGACAATTGCTGCGCGACCAAAAGCAAGCTGCTGATGAGCACAGCTCGACGAGTAGGTACGTCGGTCCAAACCTTGGCGATACGGTGGGAGAGGGGAGAATTTTCGATCTGGATATGTTTTTTCAGAACGCCAACCTTTGCGTCAATTTGTTCGGGGGTGGCGAGCGGGTAAATTCGCGCGAGTGCACGAGTGGCTTCGGCGTCCTTGTTTTGCTTGACGAGGTATCGAGGGGACTCGGACATGAAGAAGTGGATGCCGACGATCTGGACGATGGGAGGGAAGGCGCCGAGAGCGATAATCCAACGCCAGCCGGACGAGACATTGTTAAAGGCGGCGCCGATGGCGTACGCGATAACCTGACCACCAGTCACAGCGATCGAGTTGAGGCAAGTGAGACGACCACGAGCACGGGCGGGAGCGAGCTCCTGGATGTATACTGGCACGATCTGGGCAGCTGCTCCGACCCCGAATCCCATCACGAAGCGGCCACCAATGACGGTCCACTTTGCGTGGGCAGCGGCCTGGACGACGGCGCCGACGATGAAGAGGATGTCGCAGATGACGAGGGTCCACTTTCGGCCGATCTTGTCTGCGACGATGCCGGCGCCGAGGGCGGAGATGATGGCGCCGACGGTGAGAGCCGAGGTGATGAATTCCTTGTTGCCGTCGGTGAGGGGCTGGCCATCGAGATCGGTGCCAACCTGAACAAGGACGGTGGAGATGGCGCCAGTGTCGTAGCCGAAGAGGAGACCGCCGATGGTAGCGAAGAAGGTGAGGCCCCAGAGGTAGAGAGAGTTGCTCTCACCCTGGCCTGCGGCCTCGATGGCGGCCTCGTCGAGAACGCGGTCGAGCTCTGCGGCATCGATGACGCCCTCGGTAGAGACGACGGAGCGGGTGGCTACGTGGAGCTGGTCGAGGTGGTTGAGTTCATGCTTGCCGTCGTCGGAGAGCTTCTTGTCGTCGGACTCGATGGAGCGCGGCTTCTCCTCGGTCGGGGTGATGGCGGAGTCGCGATCACTCATGATGGCTTGGGCTCGTAGGAGATCGAGGGATGGGAGGTGTGGATGAGGGGCAAGGGGAAGTGGAGAGAGAGGGGCCCGGATGAGGGGATGGATGATGGATGTGGGGAAGAGGAGAAAAAGTTGATGCGATTATATGGATGATGGGAGGCGCGAATTCGAGAAGCTTCGCGTGCAGGACGAGGTGCGTGGGTTGTGCAGGTGGCAAGCGAGAATGCATGCGAGATGGCAAGCGTGGCTCTCACACTGCGTCCGTTGGAGTGCGGAGGGATGAATGCAGCTTGTACGACCCACGCACAGGCAGCAGGAGACGGAGGTGCGGATGGAGCGGCGCGACGGACCGGAGAGGAAAGAGCGGGGAGAGAGTCAGATGAGGTGTGGCATGAAATGAGGTTGCGTAGGGTGGGTGTCAAGACGATGGGGCGGGTGTGATGCAAAGTCATGGGAGAGGTTGCTGCTCGATCCAAGTCGTGGGGGGGCCAGTTCGGCAAGATGTGCCTCGGCAACAAGGCATGGTTTGCAGCATCTTTGTGCCTCGCCCCAATCCAGCTGATTGGACGGCGAAACCCCTCCCCACTCGTTGCTCGCGTGCAGCAACCGCAGCGTCAGCAGCAGCAGCAGCAGCAGGATGGTTCGGCTTCCATTGTCTGGTTCGCGATTTGTGCCGCTCCATCCGGTGCCCTTCGTTGAGCCTGCCCTCGATATGATGTTGCGCCTGCTCTTCGAAGCTGATGAGGTGTGTGCCCATTTTGATGGCGACCCAGTGTGACGTTTTGGGCGGAATTGGCCGTTCGGAAAGTTTTGGATGCTTTTCCGTGGAACCGACTGCCAGGCTTGGCGAGAGCGGGATGGAGAAAGAGGAGGATTCTCGGCGAAATTGCAGTGGCGGCAGAGCGGCTGGCTTGGAAATTCAGGCTCAGCGCGCACTCGGCTGTAGTGTCGGACTATTGTTCGCCTTGCTTGCCTTGCCGCCTCTGCCTCGCGGCGGATCGAAAGAGCTTTGCAATCGAGCCAAGGCGATTGCACCAAAGCACCGAGCCCGCTAGACGAGGCTGTGGGGTATCGTAGATGTCGCAGGCGACGCGGGGCTATGTGCTCGCCAAGGCGGACGCATGTCGACACGGTCCGGTGAGGAAGGCGTTGGGACGGCATCCTAGGCGCGGCATTCTAGGCGCGGCTTCGGAGCTTTGCGGTGGCATCTCTGGCCGAACTCGGACGCTTTGCGGCGATCCTCGTTGAGCAAGCGCCCATTGGCTCTCACGCCTAGCTCCGTGTCCCTCCGTGTCATTTGGCGTTGACTTCCGCTTGGCCCTTTTCTCACGCCGACGGACAAAATTTTCGAAACGTCGAGCTTTTCAAGTCTCGCACGAAAGAGTTGAGGCCGCAGTGTGTGTATTTCGGCCAACAGAGTGAAGGGGAGGGCAGAGGAGGGAGGCACCGACGGATAGACAGCCGATAGGAGCGGCGGAGGAGCATCTCGTACTTGTCACTTAGGGCCGGACAAGTCGACCCCACAATCTGGGTCCCGGAACCACGGACCACGGAACGCCATCAGGGTTCCTAGCCGCCTGTGCGGGGGGCGTTGCATGCGACCCCACGTCAAGCTGGACAGCTGCCCAGCGGCGAATGTGGGGAAGAGCACAAGAGCGGTGAGATAGCGGCGGTCCACCATCAACTTCGGCGGTTGCACACGAGCCTGGTCCGCCGACCGGTATTCAAACGGCCAGCTAACGAGACGCCAGGAAATTCCGCTGCACTGTTACATTGGCACCGCGACACAATCCAAAAAGTTTGTCACAGGTGTACGTTCATGCAGGCCTGACACGTCGCAATACACGATCGGGATTAGACATCGTGCGATCTGGCATCCTCGCTTTTCCCTTGGTTGGCGCATGGCGGCGAGGCGGGCAGCCTGGGCCACAGCAACCGCCTGCGCCTTAAATTTGGAATCCCGCCTCTCCTACGCTGCCTCTGCCACTGTGCCTGACGAATGCTGGATGCAGCGGGGAGCGCGCGCGCAAATGTGCCAATCTCACAGTGCGCTCTAAGGCTCGTGGCTCACCGCATCGACAGGGTTGCGGGATTCGCGCTCGGTCCCCAGTCTCAGGCAACGGAGCAAGCGAGTTCCGGCCTCTCATCAGGCTCTCCGCAGCATGCCTAGATCGCCGCCGCCGCATTCATTTCCCTTACTCCACCAACTTCACCTTCATCCCCACCCTTCCGCACAAACCACGATTCTGCACCTTTTGCGTGCTTGCGATTCTCCACCTTGGCACAAAGCTCATGAACTCCTCCTAGACACCACCCTCTCGAGTGCTGCCCAACAAGCCGTCGTCTTCTGGCTCTCGGCCGCACACCGCCACGCTGTCGTCGCCGCGCTCCATACCCTCTTCCTCCCGGCCCCAGCACCTCGAAGCATCCCCGCGCGCTCAGCGCAGCCTCTCACCCTCCAGCGTCGCAGCATCTCCCACCAACAGGAGGCCCTCCTACGGCAGCAACCTCCTCGCCGTCCCGGGCCGTGCGCCCGGCGACGTCGATGCCGACTACGGCTCCGGCCTCTCGCCTACGGCTGCATCTCCCGACAACGCCTCGCGTCACCGCCGTGGTTCGCGCTCTTCCATTCTAGCTTCCGCAACAGAGGCAACAGGTGCAACAGGTGCAACCTCAGATCGCGAGTCCATCCGCTCTTCCGCCAGCAGCTCTCGCGCAGCCCCTTCCTCCGCAAGGCGCACGTCCAAATCGACCCGTCCAGACGACAGAGACCGCAATGCCTCCCCCGTCTCCTTCTACTCAACCTTAGAGGCACCTTTCGCCTCGCCACGCACCTCGCGTCAGGGCAGCCTCCAAGTCGACAACACTTTTGCGCCTTTCACAACCACATCTCCCCCAACAACACATGCGCAAGCTCCGCCGCATCGCTCGCCTCGCACATCGATCGCGAATACTTCCAACTCTTCTCACAGAACTGCGCCTACACCTCCAGCAGCTTCCAGCTCCACTCGAGCCGCTTCAGATCGAATCACAGCAGACAAGCGAGCCGTCCCATCAACTACGACCCTCCAGCGCGCCACCTCTGCTCAGCATAACAGACTCCCCAACGGTGCTGCTCCCAACACTTTGACGCCTTCGCTCTCTGCTTACTCTTGGCAGTCCGACAAGCCCAATACGCCTGCCAAGAATCAAGCTTCTCCACAACCGCAGCTTCTACAGCAGCCGCGTTCAGCAGCAAGCGAGTACACCGCACCCAAGTCCATCTCCACTTCGAGATCCGCCGGCACCTTTGCACAGCTCGAATCTTCCTCGGCTCGACCAAGGTCCAAAAGCAGCGCTAGCTCTTCCAAGGATGTCAGCACTCGATCCCAAGCTGCCAAAGCCGCCGCATCCCCGTCTGTGCCTCTCCCTTCCACCCTCACTGCGGCGACCACCTCGAATGCTCCTTCCAAGTTGAGCTTGCGATCCCGCATCTTTGGCCTCAAATCATCTCAAAACGCTCCTCGCTCATCATCGCCCGCAGACTCGGGCACAGACACCCCATCACCCAGATCAGCCCATTTCCCGCCATCCGTACACTCCGAGGGCTCCCACAGCGACTCGGCCCCCCTCGACCGCGCCGACAGCCTCTCCATCGATCGCGACTTCCCGTCCCCCAGCTACTCCCACTCCGCCCTCGGCCACAGCCGCGACGCCGACGACGAAATGGGCGATGCCTTCAGTGCCGATCCACGCTCCACTGCTCAAGCCGGTCGCAAGTCGAGCGGCGCCACCAGCTTCCTTCGCAAGACCATTCGCTTCAAGGACAAGTCGGCCTTCCTCAAGGCGCGTCCCTCCATCTCCTCTCTCAACTCCGACTCGGCCGCCTCCGCTTCCCAATCCGTCCCTCCCTCGCCCGCAGATCCGCCCAGCAGTTCAGATGCCGAGGACGTCGCAAGGAAAGCGCCATCCTACAAGCAGGTCAGCGGCCGTAGAGGCGCGCAGTATCACGAGCACGCGCCGGATCTCAATTCATCGGCTAGCGTGCCTTCATCCGCACAGCAGCCGCCGCCTAGCATCGATGTCAAGCATCAACATCGTCCCGCCGCACTCTTACCTGCCGTCACCGAACGCGATCTGCAGCTGCCGCCAGAAGCTCAGCGTCAGCCCTACAAAAATGCGCAAAGGCGCCTGCCTTCACGATCGGAAAGCAGCTCTGCATTGATGCACGACCGATTTGGCGGCTCGAACGCGCAGTCGATCGTACAGTCACCGACCGCCATCGTCGCCAATTCGCCCGTCACCACCGACGATCGAGCCGCAGCACAAACTCGCATTCCGAGGAGTAGCAGCCTACACGCTCCAACGGGTCGGGCCCATCCAGATGATCTGCTCCCATATCGCATTGCCGCAGATCGTTCCGTGTCGTCATCTCTGATCACACAAGAACCGCCTGCATCGCCACGCCGTCGGCCTCGCTCAGGGTCAGCCAATACCTTTGCACCGCAGATTCAGCCTAGAACCACAAGTTCACCTGCACAAAGCCATACGCGCCGGCCTGTCACAGCGCAAGGCACGCCAGAAGTCTCTCAGTCGCCCCAGATGTCGGCACACTCCCCAGCGCGATCATCTCAGCGCACAACCCGGCCCAAGACAGCCGATAGCGGTCATGGATACTCCAACTCGCTCTCCAGCCTCCGCGACATTCTCGTAGTAGCAAACGCTATCTCTGAAGAAGGCGCCTACTACAACTCGCCAGACAAGAACGCTCCGAGCCCGAGTGCAAAGGCTGCTGCCGGCGCGTCGCCGGTCGACTCAAAGAGGCCTGGTCTACCGCCTAAGAATCCGCTCCGCAAGCAGAGACCGTCGGCCGCCAGCGCGGCAGACACTCCCTCGGTCTCGGGCGATTCGCCCGCCTCGGCGCACACATCCGGTGTCTTCCCGGGTCCCGCCATGCTGACAACCCAGGCATCGCTTAGCCCCACAGGCATCCGCACTCGCGACTCTATCGGACCGCTGTCGGCGACTAGCTCCTCTCCGACAGACTTCAGAACACCCACTTCGGAACCCACTCCGCTTCCTAGCCTGGACAGGCACGGCGCAAATGACTACTTCCGGCCCCGCGATGCGTCTCGCCCTCCCGATGCCCCACTCATGCAGCTTCCTGCACGCTCACCGAGTGCAGTATCGCCTGGCATCAGTGGCACGTCATCGCCGGCGTACTCTACCTTGCCCGCATCCCAACAGCTCTCTCGCGCGCCGTCCACCGACTCTGCCATCGGCTACGTCCCTCGCCGGCACGAGCGCGCGGCCAGTGATGCAGCCAGCTCCATCACCGATCTGCGAACGAAGTCTGGGCCAGGGGCTTCGACACCGTCATTGCATTCTGAATCCTCATCGAGCGTGCGCAAAAAGAAAGACGGCCCCGGAAGCAAGATGTTTGCATTTGCACGGGACCTCGCTCAACGAGAAGGCAGCGAGACAAACGCAACCCTGTCAAGCTCGGGTACATTCCGTCTGGGCAGGAGCAGCAAGTCCAAGAAGGGCGATGCGAGCAATCGCCTCGTCATTCGTCGCTTGTACGATGGACCGTTGGAAGCTGAAGCAGCTGCACATGCTTCGAGGCAGGCTTCGGGATCCTCCGTAACTTCACCGGTCGCATACGCCGAAGGTGTCAGCCCTGGATCCTCCGTCGCGGATCTTGCAAACGGTGGCGCACCTGAGCCTTATACGCCAGGAGGCTTCAGCACTCCTGGATACGGTGGCCGTCTGCCCAGCTCAGGCAGCCTCGTCCGCTCGGCATCGTCATCCGGCAGCACCGCACGAGACTACATGCTGCAGGGCTCGAACCAGCTGCTGACGCCGCAGTTCATGAACGCCAATGGAACGGCTCTTCTAGCTCGAAGCCCGAGCTTCGTCAAGCCGAGCTGGTCGATTCCACAGGAAGGATTGTCGCCGACGCAGAAGCGACTAGTCAAGCGTTGGTTCATCCTGCGCGAGCTTTTGGACACTGAGAAGGCCTATGCATCGGATCTTGCCGTGGCCCGCGACATCTACCTGGCGCGTGCCAAGCTCGGGGCAGGCATCACGACACCCTTATCCCCTCTAAGCGTTCGATCGGCGAGCGTCTTTTCGCAACTAGCTTCTCCCGAGCCCCCCTCACAAGGCAGATCCTCGCAGCCGCACCTCCACCATCGAGGTAGCGTTAACCCGCTCAGTCCTGGAGCCCCTGGTCCTGCCGCGCGAGGTCCCCTGCCTCAACGCACTCTCTTCCGTCACGCCTCTGCGGATGCATCTGCGACCGCTGCGCTCGCCAGTCCCCACTCGGTCAATCAAGCCCCGTCATCGACGTCCCTTGCATCCAGCAATCCGAGCAACCGCTCTTCGGTGTACACGGTGTCGTCTCAGAGCTCGCAAACCTCGGATGCAAGTCATTTCGCTCTCGCCGGACATTCGAATCTCGCAGCCGGCCTCCCATCGCAGTTCTCGATCGACGGCGGCGCACCTTCGCCGAGCATTGGTCTCAAGCTAAACCAAGGATCGCCTCTGGCCACCCCGAGTCCCTGCTTCTCGCCTGCACCCTCCACGCCGGCCACTCCGTCGATTATGACGCCTTCGAGCTTTCCAGGCCTCGGTGATCAAACTCAATCCAGTTCGTCGGACGCACCGTTCAGTCCGAGCGACGTCCGCATCATCTTTGCGCAGCTGGAAGCATGCGCCGCTTTCGCCGACGAGATGGTGGTCGTTCTGGAAAGCGCAGTCGGCACAGTCTGCACTGGAACGGCAGAAGATGCAGCCCAGCTGCTTGCTCGTGGCGACGTCACAGAGGATTCCGAAACGGACCGCGTGGGCCAAGCCTTCCTCAAGATCATGCCACGCATCGAGCAGGTGTATTCCGCGTATTGTTCGCGTCACGAGGCGTCCATGGCGAGGCTGCAGGAGCTCTTGAACACTCGACCCAAGACGGTCGCTTTCGTCAGCGAATGCACGCAGGCTGCCCGCGCCTATACCAATGCGTGGGATCTGTCTTCGCTGCTCATCAAGCCCGTTCAACGCGTACTCAAGTATCCGCTTCTACTCGCGCAGATTTTGGAGTCTACGGGCAACCAGCATCCGGATGCCGAGAATCTCGCAGCGGCGTCCGCAGAGATCCAAAAGGTGGCAGACAACATCAACGAAGTCAAGAAGCGCAAGGACCTCGTGGAGCAAATCGTCAGTGGCAAGACGGCCAGACGCACCACCAGCCAGCGCATGCAGCATGGCGCCACCAAGAAGCTCCTGCGTCGCCAGGAGAAAGTCAAGAAGGCTGTCTTAGGCCCGACTGAGGATCTTCTCGCCGACGATGGACAATACAAGTCATTGGTGGTGCAGTTCCGCACGTTGGAAAAGTCGGTAGCAAGCTTCGCCCGACGATGCTCCGGCTGGTCGACGAGCGTCAAGGAGGCTCACCTCGCGCAATTGCGACTGCTCGATCAATGGTGCAGGACATATGCCGTTGACGAAACTCTTGCTGGCAGCGAAGCAGAGATGCGTCTGCGTGCATTCATGCACCTGATCGAACAAAGCTTCCTGAGCGACTATTGGACTCAACTTGATTCCGAGATTCGCACGAGCTTGACGCCAGCTGTGCAGCGGATGGCCGCGCTGTTCATTCTGCCGCAGGCCGTGATCGCGAAGCGCAACGACAGAGAAGCGGACTACTCGAGATATCGGACCGAGATCACACGCAGTGGCTCCAAGGCGGCGGACAAGAAGTTGACGGAAAGCGCAAACGCCTTTGTCGCCTTGCATACTCAGCTCATGAACGAGCTGCCGCAGTTCAACTACGGCATTCAGACGCTTATGGACATCTGCATCGAGTCGCTGTCGCGGACGCAAGCCTCGTACCATCTGCGCGTCCACCGCGCGCTGATCAGCTTCTGGCACAGCTTCGGGCCCGAAGGCGCGGGAGATATCGTCCACAACGAAGACACCGACGAAAAGTCCATGCGACATCTGAACCCCGTCAAGATTTTCTGGCCGCTGCACAGTAACATCGCTGGTTTTGCCGAATCGCTCAGCATCGTCTCGGGCGTGTATGATCGCTCCCGCTCGGCCTCGGTGAGCATGGACAGCGAGCTGCTGGCCGCCGGGCACCTCAGCCCGTCGAGCAACACGCACTTTTCGCCGCTGCAGTCGGAGCGCGCTCTGCCGGACCCGGAGTTCTCATCCAAGGTACCTGATGCATCGAGCATGAGCCAGCAGATCGAGTCCATCACGGCGGCTGGTTCCGAGGAGCTCTTGGAGCCGATGAGCGCTCGTGCCAGTCCGTTCGCCACTCCGCCGCTGGGATCGCGCGGGCAATCGTTTTCGCCTCAGCTTCACCAGCAGGCATTGCTGGGCTCGCCGGCGCCCATCGGCTCAGCATCGCTGCACGGCGCCCCGAGTGGCAGTGCCCCGCCGCCGCTGCGAACGACCAAGTCCGGAGGATTGATCGGACTGTTGCGCTCGGTCGGGAGCAGCTCGGCGATGGGCGGCACGATGGGCTCACGCAAGAACTCGCAGTCCACCGACACAATGGCCGAGAGCTTTGGCGAGGGGTCCGAGTCGAACCCGCCTACGCCGATCAGCAAGGACACGCCAGTGCTCAACAAGCACGAGCACGACGAAGCGGTGGAAGACGTGGCGCCACCCACTTTGCCCGCGCTCAGCTTCAATTCGGGCTTCTTTGCTCAGTCCGAGGTGTTCGCGACGCACCCACACGGGCCTGATTCTCCGCGTGTTGACCCTAGCGCTGACCAGGCGGTGGATCGCAGCTCCGCGCCGCCAAAGACGAGCAGGGCAGAGGACGCGACTAGCAGCAGCATTGCGACGCCTACAGGCACGATGGCGGCAGTGGCTAACAGCCCAGCGGGCGCGCGTGGGTCGAAAGCAGGCCACCCGCTGCTCGAGTATGTGGTCGGCGATCTGTTCCGTGTTGTCGACGGCGATGCGTCGCACCTCTTTGGCTCGTCTGAGCACGGCGCGACCGGCTGGGTGGAGCGCGAGAACTTTGTGCCCTTGTCCTGAATCTGCTTTTTCTCACAGACCATGTCAATGGCCACAGACCAAAGCATCACAAACACGAGTGGTCTTGAACGGAGTGACAGTGTTGCCCATTTTGTGAAGATATTTTGTGAAGATGAAGCTGAGCCGAAGGTCATGGCTTTTCGACAGCGTCTTTGACGAGTTCAAACGTTGTGAAAGTGGCTGCTGCTGCGGGGATTGCGCGGAGGAGGGTAGGAGAGAGACCGACGGTGAATGCGCGCATGCCCTCTGCAGCGTAGATGTCCTTGGCACTTTGCGAGATGTACCTCAACACCAGTGGGCCGCCGAGACCTTTCTGCAGTGGGGTGTTTGACAACTGAATACGGGATTTGAGGACGTCGAGGGGATAGCAAGCTAGCCAGTTGCAAATCCCCCCGCACGAGCCAGACACCATCAAAGCCCAGACTGGCAGTGTTGTACCGTTTGCGGTTGTTGATGAGGGGAGGTTCTTGCGGAGGGAGGCTTTCGCAAGTTCGAAGCCGGTGTAGAATCCAGCGTAGGCGGGCATTTCGCGCAACACTGTGACCCAGAATCCACGCATCACACCCGACCGCACGCCGTACTTAGTATACACCTCTCGCGCCACCTGCGACAGCTTTTGCGGTGCATTCTTCGACGAGCTTATCTGGGCCTGCATACGAATCTTGAACAACTCCACTGGTGCCGAAAGAATCGAATTGATCCCTCCTGCAATCGCACCAGCTCCTGCAATTTGCCCAGTCGAAAGGTTCTGTGTATGAGGAGAGATCCATCGCTTGGCAGATTGAAACGCTGTGAACAGCAACGCATTCTGTGCTGCAATACCCAGCAACGGTGATGCCATACCCTTGTACAGCGCAAGTAGACCCTCGTTACGAACAGTCTGCAACAGCACATCCATCGGCCCACGGTACACACCCGGTGCCGCGATTTGCGATCGTACTTTAACCGTATCCAGTGGTTGACCAACGATGACCTGTGCTGCTCCAGCCAATGAGCCCGCCACTAGGTCGACAGTGGGAAGCGCAAATTCAGGCCATGGCTCGTCTGTTGTCCCACCCGTCATGTCTGCGTTGTGAAGAGGTGTTGGTAGTGATTTGGAAGAAATCCAGAACCCTCCCAACACATCGCGGCTATGTACCGATTCCAACTGCTCCACACTGCCCAAGCACGTCATCCAACCGCGACATTCCAATTTCACGCATCAATTGCACCCTCTCTCCCCGGACCACATCCGTTTCCCGAGCCATCACCATCCCCACTCGAGCAAGTGTTCCGGTCGTTTCCAATAGCAATAGCAATGATACAAAGGCGGTCTAGATTGTCCGGGAGATGAAATACAATGGATCCATAAGAGTCGCTTGATGCGCAATAAATATGGAGACAACAGCGATGGAAGCTGCAGAAGCAATAAACTAGCGATGTGAAGGCAAGTGGGTATCTGGCATCGCCCCACCCCGGTCGTGACCAAGCGCAAGAGCGAGCCTAGGGGCGAGACGCAAACGAAACAAGAAGCAAGGAAGATCGACTGCTCAGTGAGCCCAGAACGCCGATTCGTCATCATTCTCGTCCACCAGATCGGCCGCATGCACTTCAGCGGGCCGATTACCTGCGTCGGAGATATCAACCGAGTCGAGTGCACGCATGTGCTGTCGCGGTCGTCCGCCCTGCTGCGCGCTATACGACTGAGCTGCTTGCTCGTACAGCGGTCGCTGATGCGGTCCCGTCGAGGGATGGATGGTATCGTACTGAGGTGGAAGCTCCATCACCCGACCCTCGCGCAGATTGATCAGCTCGTCGCCGTTATCGTTGTCGTCCAGCAGAAGCCCGGCGTCGGAATGGCGCACGATGCGCGTCGACTGGTCCGAACCCGCCAGCCTGCCATCGCGCTGCTCGCCCGAAAGATCCGCCCAGCCCTGCGTGCGTGCGCCAGCGACATTGCGCACCGAGTTCATGCGAGTGGTGTTGCTGGCCAGCAAGTCGTGGTAGGCAGCTTGCGATGCAGCGTCCGGGCGGTAGGTGGGCCCGGCACCGACGCGCGTCGACTTGGACGAAGCTCCGTCCGTGCTCGTGGAACGCGAGACCGACGGCGGACTGCCAGTCCGGCTGTGCAGATGGTTCGGCGTCTGCAGATCGTCCGAGTAGAAGCCGAACGTGCGTGGGATGGAATCGGTCGGAGACCATGCTTCACGTGAGCTGTTTGAAAGTGTGGCAGACGTCGGTGAGCGCGCATGATGGCCACCACGCGAAGATGCATGTGCGTCGGCGGCAGCACTTCCGGCGTCCATGAGTGCATAGTCGTCATTGTGTGCGGCCTGATGAGCACCAGTCTGCGCTGTTCCTGTGGCGATATGCAAGTGATCGAAGGCGCTCGATGTCCAGCTTCGCAACGACGCACGAGTCGAGGGCGCGTGCCCGAGCGGTCGCGACGACAGGGAGACCGGGTCGTAATTGCTCACTCCGGACAGGCTGGCTCGATCCGCGGCATTGCGCGTGTTGGTGCTGGCCTGTCGGGTGATGGAGCGGCCAAAGACGCCGGGTGCAATGGGCATGTTGGGGTCGGCATTGAAGGGGACCGAAGGATCGGAGTTCGGCAGGTCCCAGGCCTTGATGTTGTGCTTTCGCTTCTGACGACGGCGGTAGCAGAACCAACCGAGCGCGACGCCCATCAACCCAAAGGTGACAAAAACGACGATCATGGCGACGAGAAATCCGACGGAAGAAAGTCCGCTGCCTCCTTTGCCGTGGACAGTGCGACCGTTCTTGATGGTTTCAATGACGGTGACAGTAGCCACGATGCCGCCGCTTGTGGTGAGTGAGGCGAGCGTCGAGGTAGCGTCGGGGAAGACCGAGGCGGGAGGAGCGGTGGATGCGGGAGCAAAGACGCGGTGCTGATAGTTGGCTTGCGCGATACATGCGTCGGTGTAGTACTCATTGAGAGCAACGATGTTGAGCTTGGAGACACCACCGCTGCCGCCGACGGCTCGACTATCGCCCATGGTCATGACGAAGCGAGTGCCGCCCTGCATAGCTACCTCCCAGGACATGTTTGAGCTGGTCAGACTGGGCGCAGGCACGTAGATTGGCGGCGCCAACTCGGGAAGAAAGACGGCGGTGACTGGAGGAGCGTAGCTGCCGTTCCAGAAGATGCTGTAATCTTGGCACATGGACGCGGCTCCCTGGGTATAGAAGAAGAAGGAGCCGGTGTATTCGAAGGGCGCGCATGATGCACCGGTCGGGGCGCTGTTGACCTGGACGAATGCGGAAGAGTTTGCCATGAGGCCGGACGAGTCTGTGACGGTGACGATGAGCGAAGGATTCTTGGTGGGGCCATTGAACGCGGGAACGGGATACTGGTAGAGCCAGAGGTCCTTGGAAGCGTCATCGTAGGTGGCGGGCAGGCTGACGGTGACAGGCCAGTAGTCTTCGATGCTAATCATGACGGTGTAGGGCGGGGTGCCTCTGCTGGGATCGAAGGTGATGTTCATGTAGTCGCACTCGACTGGCTGTGCGACTTGGACGTCGACGTTGTGATTGGGTGGCGCTGAGGAGGAGGATGCATCGGCCGCGAGCTGCTGGTAATCTCTATCTGCGGCCGACAATGTTGGGAAGGGCGTCGGTGCTGCTGGACTCGACTGGGCGAGGACTGCCTTGAGAGTGGGGGGTGCAGGGGCAGGTGTCATGGACGGGATGGCAGAGCTGGCGACGGTCGTTCCGATAAGGGCACATAGCGATAGGAAGAGCAGTAAGAAGCCACTGCTATCGTGGACGTATGCAAGTTGGCGCCTTGTGCGTCGCGACGAAGAATGAGCGACAGGCGTCATGATGGAAGCTTCGTGTTGGGGTCCGCTCGAGTTGGAACGAAGCGACGGTTGCAGGAATGGTAAGATTGCGCGACGACGCGGACGGATTGCGGACTGAGCAGGAGTAGACAAAGGTCGAGCGACGTTGAATTGGGATGGAGCCAAGGTGGTAGCAAAGATGTGAGAGCTGTTGTCCGTTCGAGAGCGGCTCGAGCTTGCGGCGTGGGTACCGCAGCCGCAGCGACAGAGGCGATCGGCCATGCCTGATGCGAAGAGTAGTCAAGGGACGACGGTCGGAGAGCTGGCTAGCAGCGTACAGTGATGGTCGCAATCACAGAAAAGACATGTGCGTGAAGTCCAGATTCGATGCGAGACAGCAGCCTGGATTCCGGGACGATAGCAAAGGGATGGTGGGTGGCCGGTGGCAATTGTTGAATCGATAGATGGGGAGCGTTCCTAGATGCTCGTGGCGCGGGCGTGCGCTTCCAAAGAAGCAATTAAACGAAGGTCAATGGTGAGAGGCGCCGTTGTACGAGCCGGAGATGCTGGATGGTTAAGGTTATCGGAGGCGAACTGAACGATGATCGCAGGACCTCAAGGAAGGAACGTTACAAGTCAAGATGAGGAGGGGAATGGAGGACCAAGGATCGAGATGGGGAGGAGGCGAGGGACGAAGGCGCCAAGTGGCTCAGGGGCAGCTAGGCAAGGTGAGGCGCAGTCGAGGCGAGAGCGAGAGCGGTACACGAGGGCATGCTCGTGCACGAGAGAAGGGTGCATGAGCGAGGAACGAGGAAAGAGGCTGTTGGGCAGTGGAGCGCGTCGCCGCCGTTGAGGATTCGCCGCTCGGAGGATGTGCAGCCGTTGCGCTGCGGTGCGGCTAGTCTGACTGCGAAAAAAAAAATTAAAACAACAAAAAGACGAGCGGCAAACGGCGGCAGGGCGGCATGCGCAGCCTGCAGCGGGGCTTTCGACTGCTGCTGTTTCCCTTTTTCGCCGGTTCGACGTGCAGATCAGACGGACCTACAATCACGGTGTGATGCTGCGGCCATCATGGCCATGCACAAACACCCTCAGGATTGGCGCACTGGCAAAGGGAAGCGTCGTTGCTGCTCTCTGAAAAGGTCCGATGAGGAAAACGGCGGATTTGGCAACTCCGAACGCGGATCGACCGATGTGCACTGGATCTGCTCGGCGGCTTCTGGAAGCCAAAGTGGCTGCGATTCTTTTCTTTTTCCCTTCGATCCCTGGCCGAGTCTCAGCCGGTGAGAGAGCCATTTCAAACGACGCCATGAGCTCGCCTCGTCTCTCGAAAATTCAACAAGAGGCAAGGCAGCGCATTGATGTCTTTGTGCTTCGGATGGTGCATTGCAAGTGTGCAGCTCGCTTAGCCTCAAGCTGCAGACCCGGTCCGCCAGCAAGGCTCGAGGCGTGCCCAACCCCCCCAGTCATGCCCGGTCAACTGCGAAGCGGCCTTAGTTTGCTGCACATCGCCAACCGAAGTTCAGTCGGCGCGAGGAACCCCATCCAACCGCAAAGTCGCATCGTGCCTTCCGCTGGAAAGTCTTTGACTGCTCGCTAACCCTCATCTCGGATGTCTGCTACGACGCAACCTTTGTTCGCAGCTGCATCAACACGATGTGATGAAAAGAAGCTACAGTGTTGCTCGCCTGGGATACCTCTATTGTCGATGCGCAGCCGAACGCCGAGCCTTGCCGCGAGCGCGGGGCTGCAGTGCAAAACCTCCGCAGCGTCATTTGCGCTGGAAGCCCTTCCGAACCCGACACTGACCGCTAACTTACCCCGATTCTTTCCACACCTCGGCTTCTCCGCGGCCAGCACGGAACAAGTGCCGCCTCAACCTACTCACTCTCTACTCCGCCTTCGGCATCAAGTCCACTGCGACATCGGATCGATCCGACGTAGCTTTGCTCGCATCACATCGATAGCCAAGCTGATCAAAAAAAGCAGGATGAATTGCGTATGCGAAAGGATACAAAGGGTTTTCCATTAAAACAAGTGTGCGAAGTGAAAGAAAGTAGAGAAATGCACCCGTTGCTACTGTCAAGAGAGACGGTCGACCCAACACGAACGAACCACGGCTGGATGCACGCATGGCTACAAGATGCCACTGTCTTTGAGCGCATTCGTGAGGATGGTCTCCTTGACCGCCGCAAACACCAGTCGGATGTTGCTCGTGTCGGTGGCCTGCGTGAGATGCGGATAGATGCTTAGCCGCGCGCGATTCGTCTGCGTGAACCGCCACAGAATGTACTTGGCCGCCTTGTTGATGTCCGGTCCGCCGCTGTATTCGGGGAAGTACTTGGAGAGCGGCTGCTTGGGGATCTTTTGCTTGAAAATGTCAATCTTGTTGAGGAAGAGGATGATCGAGGTGCGCAGGAACCATCGGCTGTTGACTACCGACTCGAACAGCACCAGCGACTCGGCCATGCGATTCTGCCCGCTCTCCTCCAGCAGCACCTGATCGTACTCGCTCAGCGCCACGCAAAAGATGATCGACGTCACCGCCTCAAAGCAGTGGATCCACTTTTTGCGCTCCGACCGTTGTCCGCCCACGTCAAAGAGGTGTATTGAGAGCTGGCCCATGTTGAAGCGCGTCTCGCTGATGCCCGTCGTCTTGGAACGCGCACGCAGCACGTCGTTCTCGTCCGGCACGTAATCCGGCTGGCCTATGCGGTTGACATTGTCGAAAAAGTACGCGGCGCTGTCCATCAGATAGAACTCGCTACCGCGTTCCATCACGGCAGGAATGATGGGATCCTTCCAGAGCGAGTCCACCTTCCGCGCCATGGCATGGTCGAGCGTCGCGCCCGGATCCGCGTCCACGCGATACTGCAGGATCGCATCGACGTTTTCGCGGTTCTCGGGCATCTCGGGTTCCATCTTGAACTTTCGCAGCGCCAACACAATCGCTTGCGCCGAGTCGACCAGGTTCTTGATCACGGTGAGTCGATAGAGTAGCAGCTCGTCTTTGGTGTAGCCATTCTGGTGAATGATCTTCATCTGCTTGACGATCGTCGACTTGCCCGACTCGCCCGAGCCGAGGAGAAGGATCTTGCATTCCTTCTTGAACTTGCGGCTGTCCTCTTCGATCTGCTTGTCGATGGCCACGCTGCGGTCCTTGGCCTCCTTCTGGTCGGTGGATGAGAGACAATTGCCCATTTTGGCGAGTGCCGGCTTAGATCGGCCTTGCGGTTGGTAGAAGCGTCAAGGGCGGGTGGAGGCGGCACGAATGCGCCCGACAGAGATGGCAGCCGGAAAAGAGGCTGGTCGGGATGCCGCGGTTGAATGGGCCTTGGCGCAGATGGAGAGGCGCAGTCAGGATGCAGGCGCTCCAGTGTGGACCATGTACGTGCCTGGACTCTAGACCGAAGCCGACGGGTGTTGGTGCACTGGCGGCGACGACTGCCTTAGTGGTGGAATGTTGTTTCGCGCTCTAGCTCGAGGTGAAGGCGGCGAGCAGAGATCGAAGCAGGAGTCGATACAGCCTGAATGTCCGTAGAGAGGCTGAGCGTCAGCGAACGACGGATGGCGGTGCGGTTCGGAAGTGCCGAGGGGCGGCTCAGACCGCTGCAAAGCCTGGCAGAGGCGGGTGAAAGTGCCGGGAAGAACGCAGCACGGTCGCCGTGTCGGAACGTGTGCCGACGATGCCAAGACTGTGCGCTGGTGCGTCGCCTGAGCAGAAGTCGCCCCAGTGGTGAATTGGAGAGCAGCAGTCGAGCCGTGTCGGGTCTGCCGACGGATCCAAGGGCTTGCGGGACTGAGGAACGGCTCAGCCTGTCGGTAGCAGCACCGAGGAAGAGATGATCTAGGTGCGAGCGGTGCAGCGGTAAGATTCGCCGAGGGTTGCGAGAAATGGTGTAGAGAACCGGACGGCGTCGTCGTTTGGGTGGCTAGCAGTACACGCGACGATGCGAACAACGAGAGTGGTGCCGAAGATGTGTAGATCCGAGGTGCACGACGAGAGAAACAGAGAAAGACGAAGAGAGGCAGGGAGAGAGAGGAAGGAAAGAGACCGAGAGGCAGAAGGAGGAAAGGACCAACGACGAGGAGGAGGAGGAGGAACGAAGCTAACGAATGTAGACAGTGGGCAGCGGATGAAGGGCTCGACGGGGCTTGGCTTGGGCTGGATTAAATCGGCGTCTAGTGTGAGTGCTTAAGATGTTTTCGGCGATCGCAATGCACGAGGGCAAGCCGCCAAAGACAGGGAGGAGCAGCAGATGGGCGGCCGAGGCAGAAACGGAGGCCGAGGCAGAGGACAGACACTTCCGGCACGTTGAACTGCCGTTTCGGATCTGGGCAGGTGCGGGCGGGCAAGTGCGGGCAGACAGGCAGCGAAGGCAGCAGGCTAGGCGGATGCGTCTGTGTAGGGGTTGTGCGTGTGCGCGTGTGTGTGTGTGAGGGAGAGAAAGGGAGATGGCGCGGCTGTGGAGAATGAAATGCGGGTTGGAGAATGTCGTGAGGAGCTGCAGAGCGCAGTGCAGTGCAGCCCATCTGCAGGATTGCAGCTAACCTAGCAGCTCGGTGCAGCGCCTTGGCTCGTCCAGCAGGCCGTCTGCTTGGCTTTCTGCTTGGCTCACTCGCTGTCTCGCTGTCTCGCTGGCTGGCTGGCTGCGCCGTAAGCGAGGCTGAATTGGGCTTGGAAATTAGCGGGTGGTTCGTGCAGCGATGGACCAAAGGGCACGCGCACCCAAACAGCGCGTCGGTGTGCCTTTTGCTGACTTTCGGGAGCAGTACAGCCGTAGCCTCGCGGACCAGGAAAACGAAAAAGAAAAGGAAAAAAAAAAAAAAAAAACCAAAAACTCATCGCTTTTGGCGTGGAGTTAGTGCCTTGCTCTGGCTTGGGTCGAAGCTGAATCGACATGGCCTTTGCTGACCCTGAATTGAATAGCCGCCGCACATAACCTCCGCTCTGCCCCTGCACCCTCTGTCTGCTCTGCACCCTCGGATTCGGGCCTCGCCTTGCGCACATGAACCGGCGTGGCGGTCTGGTCCATCCATCATTATCTCGGCTTTCCTCCCACCTGCCAATGTCTAATGAAGTACGATACGTGCTGATAGCGCAGCATCGATGGTGCTGGCGTCATCGCCATCCAATAACGGTACGGCTTTTAGATGGCGCGATCGCATCGCTCGTGTGGGGCAATCAATGCGAGAGAATGACATGTCCATGCTCTGACTTGCATTCTAATCTAGTCGACGCCATGCCCTCGCCTCGTGCTCAATGCACGACCTGCTGCGACACCGCTTGACAATACTTGTACGCTAGACCAGCTCATTGTTTTGAGCTCATGCTCAATAAACATAAAGACCGCCGACATGTGGTGTCTGAGGGCCAGTTGGGTCAATCGTATACGATGCCAATACGCCTTCATCGATCGGAGTCCGTCCGAGCTTGCGGGTTCACACTGCGATCAGATCCCGATTCATACGACCGTCGGGTCGCAGCGCCAACATGATTAGCTTGACTACAACCGTCTCCTTCATAGTGATGCAGTGCCAAGATCCTGCTCGTTCTATTCAGATGTTGCTCGAGGAGGACAGCTGCACCAAGCCGAATCATCGCAACGAGATTTCATCCCCACACGCTTCCGCGTCCTTTTCTTCTATCGCCTGCCCATTGGCCAAGCCGAGATGATCTGCGGCCTTATCGCACCGCCGCCTCTCCTTCCCTTGCACGCCCACTTTGACTTCATACAATAAGCTTCATCGCCCGGGGTCAGCTTGCCTATCTCTACAGTATGAAGCTCCATCAGTTATCACATGAGTCTTTTGCGTCTTTGCTCTCTCAAACGACGCAACGACGAAATGAGACGAAGCGAGGCTCGATTCAGCGCAAGCAAATACGTAGCCACACCCTCTCAGCCCCGCCTTGCACCACCCTTGTCGAGAGTGCGGATCTGGTATGAACCGCCGTTACGAAGCGAGGTCGGCCCTGCAGGGTGGCCATCGTTTGCGCGGTGCGGCTTTTGCTCGTGCTTTTCCTGCGACCTTAGGCGAGTCGAGAGCGGGCGCCACTGGGCTACACAGGCGAACCCTTGAGAATGCATGTCGCAGCCCTCGAGCCGAATTGCAGGTGTGCGCACCCGAGACCGATCCGCTCCTCCGTACCTTGGGTCTCCTCCCTCTCTGCACAGCTCGGATCCGCTCGGGAGCGCTGCACAGTGCTGCACATGCTGCACTCCCATTCACCGCCAAGCTAGGCTGCTACCAAACATTCGCACCCCATTCAACGCTCCAAGCGAGCCAGGGTAAACTAGCGCCCGCGTCTCAGCCCGGTCGGAAGCGAGCCCTTGTCAAGCCCCCTCCGCGAACCCGAGCACACTGCTCGATCAGACAAATACACTTTGTTTTCGGCTGCTTGCTTGTCTCTTGGCGACACATTTGACCGATGACAAGGTGTTCTCAATGGGGAGTGGGCTCTGCGGTTGCACGAGAATGAGCGGATGAGCGGCTGAGCGGATGAGCGGACCGAAGCTGCGCCCTCGATGCCGAGGCACGCACATTTACCCTAATCCCAAGGCCAGGAAGGGCAGGGGTTCAAGGGGGTGCGAATCAGGAACGCTTCGGCTTCTGCAACCTGGTCGACAACAGCAAGGGGTATGGGCATCGTTCCTGGTTCTTGTTCTAGCTTCCCAAATGTACAAACGCGACTGCACCACCAGCAGTGCAGTAGTGCTTCGACCGATGCCTTGGGGTGCATCTGCCCTGGGAACCAACGACGCGGAAGCGCAGGTCGTACACTGGTGCGGAGCACGAATTCACGCGGAGTTGCAAATCATCCGACACGCGAATGACCGAGATGACACCTGCCTGACACACGACGGGGCTGTCGCAACTCGAATCGGCCCGGAATGCTTTGCACTCCAGTCAACCTCCGCCGTGAACCTAGCCAAGGGTACAGCGTGACGATGACAAGCAGCACACTCTCGTGCATGCCCGTCCAGCGCTGAATTCTGAGCGTGTCGGCCAGACTACGCATGAGATGGATGTTGATCAGCCCTCCGAAAATCACACCAAGAATCACACGCCTTGCCGTCCCAACTCCGCTTCGCCGAGAGCAAACCCCCTGCATCCTCGCTCGCCGACTGATTGTTTGTTACCTTCATCCTCGGCAGATGACTGTGACTAGAGCCTGGAGCCCCAACCCTTGCGTGCGTCCAGACCGCCGCCGCCTGTATCGGCGGCTGCATCTTATACTCTGGTGCAGCATGCATTCGCACTTTCTTCGTGGCCACCGCCATATCCATTCTCTGATCATTGCACTTGCTCGAGATGCGCTACTCTTGTGTATCAGCTTCCGTCTCGACGAGCTGATAGATGGTGACAAGACCCATCTTCCGGCGTCTCTGCGTCTCTTTGAGCTTGTCCAGCACCAACAAGGCTGCTGGCGCCGGGAGCGAGCCGAGCAGGTCTGCATGGTGCCAAGGGTTGGCAGCAGCACCCTGCTCGTCGCCTGAGCCGGCGGCGTCGGCACCGCCGCCATCGCCATGCCCCGCGCGCCGTGCGCCCGGGGTCGAAGCACCACTCCCACTGTAGAACCTCGTCTGCGCCTTTTGACGTGCGACCAGTGCATCTCTGGCCAGCGGAGTCGCTACGCCACTCTTGGCATCCCCCTCGGCGACACTGTCAAAGATGTTGAAAAAGTCCTTCTTGCGCAGCAGCCGGCGCGCAAAGAAGTCGGTGCTCATCAGCTGAACCACGTCCGAATCGCGCACCGAGTAGCCCGTCGTCACGCCCTCGCTCGCCGTTCGCGAGTAGTAGGCCAGCGACGACATGGCGTTCGACAGCGCCGTGTACGAGCGCAAGAAGCGCGATCCCTCCTCGCCTTCATCCGCGCCTTTGCGTGCTCGACCTCCATCGCTGTCTCCTTCTTGCGTTCCAGCAGTGCCCGGCCTCGAAGCGCCTTTGGATTGCGAGCGCTTCAGCGCCGCTTTCGACTTGCTTCGTGTGCCGGCAGTCATGTCCGCGGGCGCCCGCGAGGCGGAACGAGAGCCTTGACGCGACACCTGGCGTGACGAATCGCGCGATTGCGGATACTGATTGAGCGAGCCGCCAAACACCACCAGCTCGTTGTTGGGGCCGAAACTCGCGCCCATCCTCCTGGCTGGCATCTTGAGCTTGACGTGCTCCGCGCCAGATCCGATCGCGGTGCGTGCGGGGCGGAACGCAAGAATACCGGTATCCGAGTCCGTGTCTGAGGCTGCGGATCCCTCGGCTCTGCTTGTCGTTGGGTCGAACTCGGCGTCATCCTCTTCCAATTCGCCCCGTCCGCCGCGATCCGTTCCATCGAGCGACTTGATGGGCTCTCCTGTCAAGAAGCGAGCGCACACCTCCAGACACGGTGTGCCTGCGCGCGCCGCTCTGCTCGACAGCCGTGTGAGGCCGCGCAGCAGGTAAGAGCGCGTCTTGAGGCTGAGGTTGGCGCTTTTCTCCAGGTCGAACTGCGGAGCGCGATGCGGATAGCTGGCCGGAAACTTGATCCGCATCCGCAGAAACGCTGGCTCGTGATCCGCCCAAGGACCATACATCGTGAGCACGCACATGCGTTTGTTCAGCTCCACCTTCTCGAACACGATCCGTGGCAGCTTGCGATTGATGCCGATGATCTCGTCTCCAAGACCTTGCACTGTAAATCCGGGCTCGCCGTCCGTGTCGTCTTCGGTAGACGGTCCTTCCCGGCCAAATCCCACGGCACTTCGCACAGCTTTGCCAGCCGCAAGTCCCGACGCGATCTGCCCGTCGTAGCGTTGCTTCTTGCCATCGTCGTCGCCGGCATGGTCCTCCGAGGCATTCCTGTCCAGATCCGTCTCGTCTTTTTCGAGCCGCACGTTGGCAATCCACTCGATTGGATCCACTGCCGGAGCTGCGGTACGGCCCCTGTCGAGGCGCATGGCTGCGCCGACCGCCTTCTTTGTGGCATTGGGATCCATTGCCTTGGCCAGCCTACGTCTCTCCTCTTTGCGAGCCGCCTTATCGCCCTTCTGCGTGCCGTCCCCGTGCCTGCGCGTTTTCTTGCCCGCTCCATGCTGCTCCTCTTGTATGGGCAACGGTCGTCCTGAAGACCTGCCAGGATTCGGAGGTCTCTGCTTCGACGCCGAGGCCGAGTTGGAAGCCGTCTTGCTGCGCAGACTGGCCGGGACCTTGAACGAAGATTGTCCTCCGCTGTGTTGAGAAGCGCTGCCTCCTCCATGTTTGGAGCTTTGATATGATGCTCCGAAGCGGCCACCTCCGCCTTCGCCAGCATGCTTTGGCAGAGATCGTGCGAGCTGATGCATCTGCGTAGCTTGCGCTCGAGCAGATCCGCCCGTGAATGCCTGCTGAGAATCCAGGCGACCCCATGACCGGCCGAACGTGTCGTTCGGGCTGCGGGAGAATTGGTTGAGGTCGGTAGACAGATCGCCGTGACTCGAACTGTGGTGCAGGCTCCTCCTTCTCGCCGCTCCAATACTGGTAGCGAACGGCGCGAGCGGGCTTGTCCTGCCATCGCGAACGATGTTCTGGAAGCCAGACATGGAGGAGCTGTAGGGCGAAGTTGCCTGAATCTTGCTGCCACTGCCCTTGCCGCTGAGCAGAGCACGTGTGGCATGCTCTGGTGGCAGGATGGAAGAGCTGGTAATGTTGCTTCCCGACGCCTGACTGGCGACCATTGCAGCGTCTTCGCCTCCAACGGGTAGCGCCAGAGGCGGATCGCGGTACGAAATGTCCGGAGCATTCGCCCTCGTGAGCAACACTCGGATGGGGTTGCCAGGCTTGTGGCCCACTTTGCGCGTCTGCTCGTCGCTCACAGGCCAGAGTCGCAAGGTCTGATCCTTGGACCATGTGATGAGCTGGAACTGACGATCGTCGCTTTCTCGGTCCTGGCCTCCCTTGGCACGGAAGAGGTACTCCTTGACGATATCCGTGTGACCGGCAAAGGTTGCTTTGGGTTCTTCGGCGTCGTCCTTTGCCCACATGCTGAGCGTGGTGTCGCCGCGCTGCGGCAGAGTCATGACACCATTGCCGAAGGGTAGGTGGCGCGCACGCCAGACGGGTGTCTTTGTTTCGATGATCGATTCGGCCTCGGTAACCAGCTCTCTCGCGCCGATGGCGGCCTGCGATGTGTCCGAAGCGAGATCCCAGAACTTGACGGTTCGGTCGAGGGAACAGGTGACGAGCCTGTCGAGGCCGAGACTTGTATCTCGACTCCAATCGATGCCGTAGATCTTGCTCTCGTGCGCTTCGATGGTGGCGAGAGGAAGTGAACCCTTGCGATCGTCCCAAATGAGCACCTTGTTGTCGCATGTGGAGGCAAGGCGATGCTCGCTAGCACGGTTGAACTTGACCTGAGTTGCTGCAGCATTCCAGGCCGAGTATCCCTGTGCCGGTTTTTGGCGACAGCTTGAATCCGAACCCCCACTCATACGGAGATCCCAGACCCAGGTCCAGGTGTCGATGGAGCTGGAAGCTACGATCTCTGGATGGAAAGGCGACCAGTTGATATCGGTGATAGCTCGAGTGTGAGCGTGCAAGACATGCTCGATGGCTGAAGATCTCGAGCTTGCCAGCTGTAGCTGCGAGGGCACTGAGAATGGTGTTTCGCCGTAGGGTGAGCTGGTCGGGATGGCGCCAATACCACTGCGGGTGCCTCCTGTCACCCCGGAGTGGAGGCTGTGGCTGTTGTATACGCTCTGGTAGGCGCTGCTGCGTTGGGTGGAGAAATGAGTGTTGGATGGCATGACGGGACTGGAGCTACTGTGGATGGACCCGCGGTGAAGCAGCCTGGTCAGAGGCGCTGCCGCGCGCGGATCGCCGGGTCTGTCGAGGTTCCAGATGAGGAGCTTCTGGTTGGAGGTGCTAGCGACCCAATTACTCCTTGCGGGATGAGGAGACCATTGGATGTCGACAGCTTCCCAGGTGGTCATGTGCGCCAGGAAGCGAGGAGGAGCGAAGGGATCTTCGAGGTCGATGATGAACAGACCCTTGCGCGCAGCCAGAACCACGTCGCGATTTGCCGGGCTGATGGACATGGAACCGACAGGCTCCATGAACGAGATCTCGCAGGAGCGGTAGAAGGTGTTGGAAGCATGACGTTGGGACAGGATCTGCTTGGCTGGCCTAGCCTGCGTGGAAGGGATGGGTATGGGGGCGGTAGCCCCATTGTTGCCGTCGATGGATCCTGTAACAGCCAGTTGGGCATCGCGACCATCTTGACCCGCCGGAGGAACGTCGATGACAGACGAAGTGACGCCAGCTGAGATCTCGGTGGATTGCAGCACAGGGCTGCCATTCTTGACTGACATTGCGGTCGCCAGGTGGCGCACCGCCTGAAGCGAAAGACGAGAGGAGGGTGCCTTTGATTGAGTTGGATGGTCGTAGCAAGGTGCGAATGGCTAGTCAGCAGGGACGTCAAGTGCCGATCATTATGACCGCCGAGATCGGACGGAAGCCTCGGAGGGCATGTTCGAGTTGGTATAAGCGTATATCGAATAGGTAGGTGAACAAGAACAAGCAGTAGCAGCAGTCGGGGTGGTTGTGGAGGATAGCGGTTGGAGTGTGCATGCAAGCAGGCCCAGTGACACTCGGTCCAAGCGCACCTGCACCTGAAACTCGCCCGATGATCGGGCGATAACCGCCGCGACACTTTTTATCCGACTGCCGGAATTTGGCGCAAAATTTGGGTGAAACGGGAAAAAAAGTTGCTGGGAGCGGAAGGCGGCAGTTTGGCCCTTAACCATCCTTGTCCTTCTCTTCTCCGCACTTTGTCTTTTTGTCTGGAAGAAGCAGGGACGCACCGGGTTCGCTCCCGTTTACATTGACTTCGCTCAAGCCGTACAGCTCCGGACCGCACTCTTCACGACCATCATGGGACTTTCAGGCCCCAAACAGAAGCAGCGGCTGGTGGGCTCCGCCAGCACGCGCAACACCGCCTGGCTCAACGATGCAGCGGCGCCCGGTCAACGCATGCTCGCGCAAATGGGCTGGTCTGCGGGTCAGAGCCTTGGTCTCACCATGCCAGGTCTCACCGAAAACCTCAAGGTCGCGTACAAGATGGACAACAAGGGCATCGGAGCGCAGCGACACGAGCGAGAGGCGAGAGCCAACGGCAAGGACATCTGGGTCGGTGGTGGTGGCGACCTCGGCAGCTTGTTCGAGCGCCTCAACGCCGCCAACGCTGCCTCCGCATCGACCTCGGCAGCTGCATCTTCTCCGTTTAGCGAAGCCGAGAGCGATGGCGACAAGAAGTCCAAGAAGTCGAAGAAGGACTCGAAAGTGAAGTCGGACAAGAAGGAAAAGAAGTCAAAAAAGGAGCGAAAGGACATGACGGCTTCTTCCTCCGACGAATCGAACAACGACAAGTCCAAGAAGAAGCGCAAGCGGGATGCGGACGCGACATCTTCGGATGACAAGCGCAAGAAGGAAAAGAAGGACAAGAAGGACAAGAAGGAAAAGTCGTCCGATTCCAAGAAGAGCAAGCGATCCTCGGAAAAGGCCAAGGAAAAAGCTGCTGCAGTAGTTGCCGAGATCACGCCGGAAGTAGTCGCGGTGCGACCCGTCAGGTTGGCGCACCGCGCCAAGTTCTTGCGCGCCAAGCGCATGGTGTCCGCTTCGGACCTCGCGAGCGTCAACGAAATTCTGGGCATTGCCTCTACTCCATCCTCCTCAGCAGCGGGTACACCAGGCACGGCCACACCCACATCTGCAACTCCCAAGACGTACCCAGGGCCCAGCGGAAGCGAGATTGTCCTGATCGACGTCGACCGCCGCCTCGAGGCCGAGAAGGACGCACAATCCGAGTCCAAGTCCGAGGCTTCATCAGACGAGGAAGACGCCAAGCAGAATAAGAAGAAGAGCAAGAAGGACAAGAAGGACAAGAAGGAAAAGGACGAAAAGAAGAAGTCCAAGAAGCGCAAGGCAGACGTTGCTGTTGAAGAGGATGCTGCGTCCACAAGCCAAGTTAGCGCTGAAGCTGCTGCTGCCAAGGCGGCAGCGGCCGAAGAGAAGGAAAAGTCGACTCAGATCGGCACCAACTCGCAAGGGCTGTTCGTATTCGAGTACCTCAATCGCCGCCTCATGATTCGCAAGGCGCAGATCGCCAAGCAGAAGAAGGCCGAGCAGGAGGCTATCTTTGCACGCGCCGCTCGCGTTGGTGCTTAGCCTTAAGCATTCGACGCACCTCAAGTCATGTACTTTATACCCTCGTCTCTGCAATCGTTTTGCATCGCTTTGTCTGCGCATCGTCATTGTTGCTGTGTGTGATGTCTGCGGATGTGTGTGGGCGAGATTAAGGTGCAGTTTTCGTTCTGACTTAGGTTCGCTTTTCCAAGCCAATATGCGTGGTTGGGATGCTCAGAGAGACAATGGCAAGCATGCCAGTGATGCCTGGAGAGCCTTCATTGGACACGCACACAGTTGCATTCCGAGACTGGAGAGAGGTATGATGCAAAGAGGGGCAGGTCGAGACTTCCGGAAGGGAGAGACGCCGTGCCTTAATGGTCGCCACGGCTCGAGGCGTACTTGTCCTTGAGCTCGTGCATGCCTGCCACGCCTGCTTCGTGTGCACGTTCGGCGGCGGCCTGGAGATCGTACTTTAGCATCTCGCGGTCTGTCGAAGTGAGACCATCGCCTGCCCGTGCATCCGTGGAATCCCTCAGCGATCCACGCAGACCCTTTTCTGCATTCTCGACTGCGCCGAGATTGTGTTCGAGCTGCTGTCGTGCTGTGATGTATGCAACACCCGTTCCGGCCAGCAAACCTGACAGGTAGCTTGCGTTTTTGGAAAGATTGAGTGCCTTGCGCGAGATGAAGGCCGAGATCACGCCTCCGCCCAGACCGAGCAAGATACCGCGCATCTGAGCTGCTCGATTGGCTGCGCCGACTTCCGCAACGGGAAGAGGTGGGTGCTCCGTAGGGTCTAGCTTGCCGGCATTGCGACCGAGGAGAACGCGCGAGTGCGAGGCGCCGCCCGAATCGGCCGATACACTACCTCCATGGTTCGGCGGCGGATTGGCGTTGCTCAACGGTGGCGATGACATGGCGACGACGATTGAATGTGTCCAAAGCAAGCAGTCGTGGCTTCGATAGTAGGAAGGAGTCGGAACAGACGGTCGACGCTGATAGGTGGACAGGCGTTGCTCAGCACTTTTGCCTCCACATGGTCAGCCGACACCATGGCCGAGTCCCGATGGCAACACGAGCAGTTGCCAAAAAAAACGGCAAAAAAAGAACTGCCTCCTAGCCGACTCGAACGACTGACCTCTTCATTACTAGTGAAGTGCTCTACCGCTGAGCTAAGGAGGCAAAAGATGTTAGGGCGTGATCGCATTGCAGCTATGAACGCTTTGTCTGGCTGATCTGCGCCGACGAGTGACTTTGGTAGAGCGCGGAGAGGAAGCTCGACCCTTTGGCATTCGCGGGCAAGAAAGGCGGGGAAAGACGTCAGCTGGACTGGCAATCAGGTGTAACGCTCGGGCGAGTTTCGGACAGAGCGCGTGCCGAGCAACGAAGCGTGTTCAAAGTGACGAGGGCGACCGTAACCGAGCGAGGCGTCGGGATGCGGCAGGTGGCGAGATCGATTAGGCCCTGTCAAAGCCAACGCGGCTCGGGCCAGGCAAAAGGCGCACATTCGGTGATTTGCGTCGCGAAGTGGACAGACAGAGTTTCAGGCACTGGTCACGCGTCAGGTGGCGGTTGGCTATCGGATCGGATTGCGAAGGAATTCCAGATCAATAAGAGAAAGGGCTTGAGAGTTTCGCCGCTGCCTGGCACAGCGCTTCGCTGGTGCGAACGGGCTGGCGAGTGCCAGGGCGCGATGCTCAGCGTGGGGTGCAGAGGAGGAGCGGGAACAGGAGCAACGCAGGGTTCGATTTCTTCTCAACAGGCCCAGCCAGGGTGGCGAGCGGGGAGTCGCGTTTCGAACTTGCAGAGAGCGAGGGGGAGAGTGTCTGGCTGGATGCGGGGGCCCAAATGCACAATCAATCACCAGCTCGAGCACGAGCCAACGCAGATGCACGAGCTCACTTTTTGGCTGCAACAGTTTCCACACCCAACACTCGGCTCCTCCACCCAACCAACCGAATAAGCGCAATTCTTCGCTTCGCCTCGCCACGCCCTCACACTCGGCTCGCCCGACGGTGGCAATTCGAACCCTCTCCTCACGAAGCTTGGGCCTTATAATCAAGTATCGCTGCTCGTATTTGTCCGCTCTTTCCCAAGACCACCCCACCAAGATTCTTTAGGTCTTCGATTCACAGCATGTCAGCCGCTTCATCCTCGTCCGTCGCGGCGCCGCCCGACTACACCAAGGCCACCGATGGCACCGGCGTCATCGGCGGCGATCCGTGGCTCGAGCCCTTCGCACCTGCGCTGCGAGAGCGATACGCACTCTACCAAGATTGGACGAACAAGATCAACGCCTCCGAGGGCGGCCTCGAGGCTTTCTCGCGCTCCTACCGCAACATGGGCTTCCAGGTGGACCCCAAGACACAAGCTGTCACGTACACCGAATGGGCACCCAACGCCGTCGAGGCGGCGCTCATCGGCGACTTCAACAACTGGTCGCGCGACTCGCACAAGATGACCAAGGACGACTACGGCAAGTGGCACATTGCCATCCCTCCGCTCGCCAACGGCACCTGCGCCATCCCGCACGACTCCAAGCTCAAGATCTCCATGGTCCTGCCCTCGGGCGAGCGCATCGAGCGTCTTCCAGCATGGATCCTTCGCGTCACGCAGGATCTGGACGTTTCGCCCGTGTACGACGCGCGCTTCTGGAATCCGCCCAAGGAGGAGCGCTACACCATCAAGAACTCCAAGCCTCCCAAGCCCGACAACATCAAGGTCTACGAGGCACACGTCGGCATCGCCACCCCCGAGGCGCGCGTCGGCCAGTTCAAGGAATTCACAAAGAACGTCCTGCCCCGCATCAAGGAGCTCGGCTACAACACCATCCAGCTCATGGCCATCCAGGAGCACGCCTACTACGCCTCGTTCGGCTACCAGGTCACCAACTTCTTCGCCGCCAGCAGTAGGTACGGCAACCCCGAGGACCTCAAGGAGCTCATCGACGTCGCGCATTCCATGGGCATCACCGTGCTCCTCGACATCGTCCACTCGCACGCGTGCAAGAACGTGCTCGACGGCCTCAACATGTTTGACGGCACCGACCACCTCTACTTCCACGAGGGCGCCAAGGGCAGACACGAGCTCTGGGACTCGCGCCTGTTCAACTACGGCCACCACGAGGTGCTGCGTTTCTTGCTCAGCAACTGCCTCTTCTGGATGGAGGAGTACGGATTCGATGGCTTCCGCTTCGACGGCGTCACCTCCATGCTCTATACACACCACGGCATCGGCACCGGCTTCAGCGGCGGCTACCACGAGTACTTTGGTCCTTCCGTCGACGTCGAGGCCGTCGTCTACCTCATGCTCGCCAACGACATGATCCACAAGTACAACCCCAACGCCATCACCATCGCTGAGGACGTCTCGGGCATGCCCGCGCTGTGCCGACCAGTGTCGGAGGGCGGTGTTGGCTTCGACTACCGCCTGTCGATGGCTGTGCCGGACATGTGGATCAAGCTGCTCAAGGAAAAGTCGGACGAGGACTGGGACTTTGGCAACATCTGCTTCACGCTCACCAACCGACGCCATCTGGAAAAGTCGATCGCCTATGCCGAGTCGCACGACCAGGCGCTCGTCGGCGACAAGACGCTTGCCTTCTGGCTCATGGACAAGGAGATGTACACCAACATGTCGGACCTCACCGAGCGCACCGCCATCATCGACCGCGGTCTGGCGTACCACAAGATGATCCGTCTCATCACACATGCGCTCGGCGGCGAGGGCTACCTCAACTTTATCGGCAACGAGTTCGGTCATCCCGAGTGGCTCGACTTCCCGCGCGAGGGCAACGGCAACTCGTTCCACTATGCGCGACGCCAGTTCAACCTCGTCGACGACAACCTGCTCAGGTACCAGTACCTGTACGCATTCGACGCCGCCATGAACAATGCCGAGGGCAAATACAAGTGGCTCGCGAGCTCGCAGGCGTACATCTCGCTCAAGCACGAGTCGGACCGTGTCGTGGCATTCGAGCGTGCCGGTCTGCTGTTCGTCTTCAACTGGCACGCCAACAACTCCTACACCGACTACAGAATCGGCGTGGACGTGCCAGGAAAGTACAAGGTGCTGCTCGACACCGATGCAAAGGAGCTCGGCGGCCACGGAAGGATCGACCACAACACAGAGTGGTTCACTACCGACATGGAGTGGAACGGTCGCCGAAACTTTGTGCAGCTCTACCTCCCCAGCCGATCCGCCATCGTCCTCTACCGCGCCGATCAGATGGTGCGTCTGTCGTGACACATGTAAATAGCGAGACACAATTCACAGTCATTTCGATCATGGTTTTACGTAGATCTCTCCCTGCAGTGATGAGGAGCGCACAGTGTGCACCGAGAAGACCGCTGTGCACGTCGCGGTAATGGCGAGCCACTGAGAGTGTATATAAATGCAATGCTGTTTATCACCATCAACGCGCCTCCTTAGCTCAGCGGTAGAGCACTTCACTAGTAATGAAGAGGTCAGTCGTTCGAGTCGGCTAGGAGGCATCCTTTTTTCGAAACCTTTTTCTTGTTTTTTTGTGTTTTTGTTTTTTGGCCCTCCATATCGAGATGTCCCTTGACAAGACACACGTCGCGGACGGTACTCAGAAGTCAAGCGCTCGACGGAACATGACTGCGCTGCTCGATACAAAGTCATTGGGCTGTGCGACGCTGACGCGGAAAGATTCTTCGTTGGGTGAGAGAGTGTCTGAGGCTTCACATGGACCCAGGTTAGCTGAGCAGTGTAAGCGACAAACAAGGCTAGCTTTCGGGCTGGTCGACTTGCTTCTTGCCCTTGTCATCCTTCTTGTGCTTCTTCTGTACCGGTTGTGGAGTGGATGCAGCGTCATCGCGAGCTCGCTTTCGCTGCACGACGGCATTGTCGGTGGAGGCCACGTAGTTGAGTGGCGTATTGCGTTCAGGGAGGCAGCAACCACAGCGATTGGTGCGACCAATAAAGTGCAACGCATGCGTGCTCCACCGCGTACTCACGAAGCCCGGAAGATCTTGTGGGCCGTACCATCCCACCGCCGGATGCTCTCGGAATGTAGCCAGGATGAGCAGCGTGCTTCCTTTGACCGTGATTGTCGACTGGTTCTTGTTGATGTACACCACCCTGTCGAGGCGCCAGATGTTATCGATGCTGACAAAGTCCCCAATAGCGCTGGAAATATTGTCGATGATCTCTTCAGTTGGGCCAGAGATGTTGCAGATCTTGAGCACAGTGCTACGCTTGCGCAGTGGAGCCACACTGCTAACCAGCTCCATCGGCCTACCGTTCCAGGGGAATCGCATAGTAGCAGCGCAGGCGTAATCCACAAGAAGGTTGAATTGGATCTGCACGTACCTCTCCCTGCCTAAACCCGGCAGTAGAGAGATGGAACACTCTTCCAGGTGGAATTTTTCTTCGAGCAGCATGTTGATGATCTTGGAGATGAGCTTGGCCTCGTCTTCTGCGGTGAGGAAGGCTTCGAAGCGCCACCGACGCGAGCCGGGCACCATACCTGGAACCAACGGATCCATCAGCTCAGAAGGAGGGAAGGGGATGCTGACTTTGCCGTCCGAAGGGTAGATGAGCGTGTGCTCGATCGTCGCCATGTCGTAGTCGTCGTGATCCTCGGGACAAAATTTGACCGGGGTCGCCCCTTCGTCTTGAATCATGAGGCGCTGGTACTCGGCAAGCACGAGGACTTTGTCGCGAACATGGCTAACATTGCGCTCGCGCGATTCTTCTCCAGCCTCTTCCGCATCGACGCTTGCATCCTCGTGCTCGCTTTCATCAGCTCCAGCGCTGCCGGCCTCCGAGGCGAGGGCAGGCGACGCAGACCGACGCTCATCGCCGGCATTCTCGCTGGCGACGGCCGCAGGCGCGGTTTCGACAGCAGCAGTCACGGGCTCGGAGCGAGCGATGGCAGCTGTTGGTGCAGGCTCTGCGGGCCGATGCTTAGCCACGGGTACCACCTCGGCTGTCACAACTGCAGGCTGCTGGCGAGTCTGTGTCGTCTCACCATGTTTGACAGGAGACACAGCTTGACGATGAGCAGCAGCTTGCTGAGGAGCTGGTGAAGCCGCATTGGGCGACTCCGCTTGCTGGAGCTGCTGTTCGTTCAGGTACTTTTGTGCTAGGATTTCGGCTTTCGCTTCGATTCGGGCTAGAACTTGAGCTCGGGCTCGGGCTCGCTGAGCTTGAGCTTGTGCTTCAGCTTGGGCTTGGGATTGAGCTTGGGCTTGGGCTTGGTCTTGAATTTGGGCTTTAGCTTGCTGCTGCTGCTGGGCCCACCATAGCTGAATTGCGTCCGACATTGTGAACCGGTAGACTGAACAAAAAAAGGGGCCGAGGATGACAAGCGAAAGACGGCGCTCTTTATACACGCGTGTCGCTATTCTTGCAGCAAGTTGCGAAGTGAAAGCTTCTGATCGTGGCTGCTCGCGAAGAGGCTCGAGCACCGAAATGAGAGCTTTGATCGGTTGAGTGGGCGGATGTTGCTTCCTCGTTCGCCGCTTGGCATACGCTGCAGCTTGATGAAGTCAGATCGACAAATGATTTACATCACTCGTGCCTCGCGTATTGATGTTGCGACTACCTGATCCAAACTTACACCATGCTCATCAGTACCCTTTCTTCCGCCCATCACTGCCGTCTGAAGCTGTGTGACACCAGCACTGTATGCCCTCGTACGGCCTTCACACTTCTACTTATCCTCTGCAAACTCATCTTGGAACTGACGTTTGCAAAGTACATCAGTCTGTTGAAGCCAGAGAGTTGCTGTGCAACCATATGTGAGAATGTACAGAAGACAGCCGCACCCGCACTGGCGTTCAGTACGCTTGGATCGCGAAGGAGCAGAACAAAGGGCATCCAAGACGGCCTGAGCGCCATTGTCTCCCGCACGCCGTCGGCCTGATCTGCGCCACATCTGTACATCTGGCAAGTGATCAAAGCAATCAGACCCAGTTCCAGCCCCAGACACACAGAGCAAAGGGCAGCCGAAACGCGGAGATGTTTCCCACACGATGTCGACCTGACCAGCGCGCCTGATGCACATGAACATCCTTGCTCGCAGCGTCTTGCCCGATACATCGAGCTGACAAGGGCTCTGCAACACTTTGATGGAGGCAGGGGCAAGGTCGAGCAGCATGAGCGTCTCTCTATGCTCCTGCACGCTTGCGCAAATCGAAGCTGGCTTTCCATCCCCTCAAGAGAATAAATAGATTCAGGTCACGTATCTTCATATCTCCTCGATGATGGGCAAAGGGTAGGACCTCCTTCTCGTATTGTTGAGCATGCAAATTTTTCGACGACACTATGATGATGACAATCTGGCCGTGACGACGCTGCTGCAACTAGTGGACACCTGCACCGCCTCCTGCGCCGCTTCTGCACAAGCTCTTGCGCTCGAATCTGCTTCCATTCGATCAAGATTAGACGAGAGAGTGCACTTGGATTCTCGAACCATAAAAGCCCGCGCGGAGTCAAGTCAAAGCCACAAGTATGCTGCAGATGATTGGGTACTTCTTGTGTGCGTGTCAAAAGTGCACAAGGAAGCCCAAGGGAAAAATGACACCTTTGCCCCCCCCCCCCCCCCCCCAAAAATGACCCCTTTCCCCCCCCCCCCCCTCTTCTTTTATGAGCTGGTGTCGGGGGAACTTCATCCACTCACCCTCGTCTCTGACCTTCCTCCTCCGCTCAGAGCTTCACAATCCTCACTCGGTCCGAACAGTCCACGCGCACACAAACATGCCGAGGATTACGACTCCTTTGGAATGCAACTACACCTACTTGGCGGCATTATGGCGCAGCCTCTCGTGGCGGAGCATGGCGTCCTTGCGGCTGAAATTGGCGCCGCACTCTTTGCACTTCCACTCGACGACGGCAGTGGACTTTTTCGGATCGACCTCTTTGCCCAATACCACGCACGCCTCCAGGGCCAACTTGCCGTCGCGCACGAAACCCGCTTCCTCGCGCGCGTGGATCGTCTCGCGATGGCGCGCCAGATCGTACGGCCTGTGAAAGGCCGTCTGACACTCGGCTCCCGTGATCGGCGAGACGTAGTCGCACTTCGTCGTCCCATCCCCGGCTACACTCGTCAAGGCTTTGGCTGCTGCAAGCGTCGTCGTCGCCGTACCACCCGTATCCTTGCGTGGCGCGGACCGCTTAGAGGCGCCACTGTCCGGCGAACCGTCTTCGTAGTCCGACTCGTTGCCCCCTCCACTAGCACTGTTGGTGCCCGTAGAGGAAGACTCGTCCCCTCCACTCGGCTCCATGCGCTCGTCGCGCAGCGGCATACCAGCAGCAGGAGGCACCACTCCACCAGCTGCAGGCATTGCGGCGGCTATGGCGGCAGCAGGTGTGGCGGGGATGGGACCACCGCCGTTTGGCTGACGAGAGGTGAGCAGCGGAGGTGGCGCACTGATCTCGGGAGCGACTGCACCCTCCTTGCCGCGGCGGTCGCTGGTCTGCGCTGAAGAGCGGATGGAGGGGCTGATGCTGCCATCGTCCTGACTGCGCGCAATGCCACCAGGCACGCTGAGCCCGCTCTCCTGGCTGCCGGGGATGTAGCCGTAGCCGCCGAGCGCGCCGGGCATGTGTGCACGCGAGGGCCGCTCATCCATACGCCCAGAGGCACGTCGGCCGTAGCGGTCGGTATCGTCGATGTCTTCGGACGACGAATTGTGCTGACCCAGACTGGGCCGATGCGCACTGCGCGCATCCTGCTGTGCGTTGGGGGCGTGCGGCGACGGCGAGTGCGAGTGCGAATGCGGATGCGCACGACCGTACGGCGGATAGGCGTGGTGCGGATGCGGCTGATGATGCGCGGCGTGGCGCGGATGGTACTCGGCGCCCTGGCGGTGCTGCAAGCTGCGTCGGCCGTACCTGTCGTCGTCCGAGTCGCTGCTGGAGGCCGAGACGTCGGAGAAACGGGGCTGGTTCATGTGTGCCTGGCGGAAGGCCCAGGGCTCGGTGCGCACGTGCGACCAGGCGCCGCTTCCGGAGCTCGAAGTGCGCTCTTTGCCCAAGAGCGGGCGTGTGAGCATGGAAGGCGAGTGGGATGAGCGCCCGTCGCCCTTGACGGGATAGTTGAGATAGAGGCTGCTGGGACCGCCGCGGATCATGCTGGGGCGCATGTTGGGCGGATAGTAAGGGCGCTCGTCCTCGTCGTCGTCAGTGGAGATGGTGTCACCACTGTCGACGGGGCTGAAGAGGCTGCTTTGGGAGCCAGACTCTTGGCTGGCTGAGCCCCGGCCGTCGCTGTGGTTGAGATAGGGCGAGCGAGCGGCGGGGCTCTGATGCACGCTGGGACCTGGGCGCTTCTGATAGTGATGCGGACGGGCGGTGTCGTTGCGACTCATAGCGACGGGGCGTTGGGCGTAGACGGCTTCGTCTGTGGAGGAGCGTGCGCGCGAAACATTGTGCTGTGATGGCATACGTGGGGTTTGAGCGCCTGCGGAGGCGCGCATGGGCGCTAGCTTTGCGTCGGAGAGTCCTGGAGGCACGGATGCGAACAGGCTGGGCATGCTGCCGAGGCCCGAGTGCGAGAGGTGGTTCTCGACGTGATCGTAGTCGAGGAAGGCTTCCTGCGGGCTGACGGTGAGGCCGCTAGACTCGCGCTTGAGCGGACGACGAGGTTCAGCGTAGTTGGCACTAATGGGAGGCTCGGTGGAGGGCATGGAGACCGGACCTCCGCGCTGGGCGAGCAGGCTCTGGGAGAGCGCGGGAGGCGGCATGTAGGGGCGTGGCTGGGAAGACTGAGAGTGTTGCGAGGACTGCGTTTGGCGCGCCCAGTCTGGCAGAATGCTCTGAGAGTGGCGTGCAGGAGGATAGGACATGGCGCCAAAACCCTGGTCGATGTTGCCAGATTTTGTGCGCATGTCGGAGGCGCGCTGGCTAAGGAGAGGCGGCATGTCTTCTTCTGTGGTCGGGGTTTCCAGCGGCGTGGCTCTGCCATTGTGACTAGAGTGGCTGCGTGAACGAGCGCCGCCAATGTCATAGTCGGGGAAGAGGCTGAATGAAGGGGCGACGCCAGCCTGCATTGGGTCGCTAGAAGCGGAGAGCGGACTGGTCTGCATGTCGTTGTGACTGGGAGTGTAGTCCTGTTTCTGGAGGATGTCGCGGAGGGGACCTTTGAAGGCGCGAGTGTCGACGCCGGCGAGCTCTGCACGGATCTGAGCCTTTACGCGTTCCTGCTGCTCGCGGGTCATGGCGGCGGTGGAAGCTGGGGAAGGGAGGGCGGAGGATGAAGCGGTGCGGTCGTAGAGAGGCAGCGAGTCTGCGAGGGAGAGATCGTGCATGGGAGCGCCGAGGCTGCCGCTGGGCGGGGAGATGCGTTGGTTGGAAGTTTGTGCCGAAGTTGCAGTGGTGGCCTGGCGAGAGGAGGTGGAAGGTGGATGGGCGAAGGCGTCGCTCCTCTGTCGTTTGCGGCGCGGGCCGGCAGCATCGTTGAGAGCGTCAGGAGCAGGTGGAGCGCCATCGTCGAATGCGGGAGACTGCCTGGGCGAGCGATGCTTCGTGAAGGAGTTGGGTGGAGGGAGCTGTGCGGTTGCGGAAGGGAGGGGCCTTACAGAGTCGCGAACTGCCGAGGGCGCAGGATCGTCGAAGAGGATGAAGTCCTTCTGCGCGGACATACTGTCGGAGGGCACGCAGGGCAGCTATGCCCAAACGGCGTAGGATGGTTCGCTGCGATGGTGGATAACGTGAAAGCTGCTTCAGGCTGTCATGGAGGTGTGTCAAGTCGAGTGCTGCTGTGGTATATGCGGGCTTTAGTGTGTTCCTTTGACGACGAGCAAGACGTGGTGTTGGAGTAGTAGGAAGAAGAGGAGGAGCTGGTGGTACACGAGAGGGCGAAGAGTTGGGTGATAGCGTGTGTGTCTAAGCGGTGCTGTACCGATGATCCTCTTCCGCTAGATTGGACGGCTGAGGCGTGAGAGTGGAGATTGAGTGTGTGAGAGAGACTGTGTGCGTGTGACAAAGGTGTGCTCTCTGAGTGAGGATTGCGCCGATCCCCTGGGCGACCAGCAGCAGCAGCAGCAGCAGCAGCAGCAGCAGCAGCAGCAGCAGAAGCACCTTCCGGATGAGTGCCGGTGTTGTGCCTGCATGCGCTGTGCTGGGCTTCCCGGAAAAAAAAAAGGCGGCTGCAGCAGAGGTGGAGGCGCGGTGCAATGCGGTGCGGTGCGGTCAGATTTGGTGCTGTGGGTCGCTGCAATAATGCGGTCACCTCTCGCGCTTAGCGAGCTCATGCAGTCCGTCACTCTTTCTTGTTCTTTGGTTCGGACCTTTCTGGTCAAAAGTCACCCGGAATCTCATTTTGTACCACAGATACGGTAGCGCTTTGCTGCACACATTCGGGACGTCGGCTTGCGAATGACAGAGGCGCATAGAGAGACAGAGAGAGAATCAAGATGCAACGCTATTGAGGCTAAAGGCGAGGCGAGGCGAGGCGAGGCGAGGGAGGGGAAGGCGTGCAGTATGCCCAGCTGCATCGAGGCGTGCACCACGTAATCCGACACTCGACGCCGCCTCTGCTGCCACACCGTCCAAATGCACCTCAGCCGCCGCCGATGCCGGCTGCCAATCGCCCCTGCACCCCGCGCTTTTCCTCGCCCACTCTAACACCGACCAGCCCGAAAAAATGCAACTTCACATCGGATCCCGATTTCACAGCCAAGTTTTCTCGTCACAGAACACAAAATGCAGGGGTATCATTGCAGACCAATGCTAGCGAGGCGCGGCTACTGCGACGCATCCGCCTCGTTGAACAGCACATTGAGCGCCTTGAGGCCCTTGGCAACGCCATACGACGCACTCGCCATACTCGACTTGGTGCTCTTGTCGAACGTCGGGTGGCTCTGCATCTCGCTCAGCTGGTCGCAGTTGTCCGTCAGCTCGTCCAGGATGCGCTCGCCCTCGGCACGGCTCTTGGCCGGCAGATTGCCCTTTGAGATGGCCACGATCGACGACACAATCGTCGTGATCTGCGTGAGGTTTTCGCTCAGCTGCACACCCTGTGCTCCTTCGCGGATCGCAGACAGCAGCGCCTGGATCGAGTGCACAATCGCCTCGGTCTGCACCTCGATGTAGTTGCGCAGCTCCGTCCAGTTCTCCTCGCCCGAATGGCTTCCAAATCCGCTTCCGCTCGCAGACGTAGTCGTGTGCAGGCTGTCGTACGTCTCGGACCTCTGCACCTGGCTGTCGCTCGTCTGTGGTGACCCCGTAACCGCTGCACCACCACCGTTGACACCACCAACCACATCCTTGCTGCCATTGCCGTTGCCGTTGCCGTTGCCTGCCGCTGCTGTCGCCGCCGACGATGAGGACGTCGAAACGTCCGCCATGTATCGCTTCGCTCCGTCCAGATTGGGCATCTCGGGCATGTTGGCAATGCTCGGCGTGCTGAGATTGGCATTGGCGCTGCCCGTGGACGAGAAGGAGGTGGCACGGCTGCGCCACTGGCTGTCGCCGCCCGACTCCTTGCGGATGGTCTCGGCCTTGTATCCGATGGGCGAGTAGCGGCCCATGGTGGGGCTGTTGCGGATGCGCGGCGAAAAGCGATCGTCGCTCGGGTTGAGACTCGCAAAGCTAAACGTGTTGGCCGTGTTGGGCGACAGCGTGGCGCTCGCATCGCGACTCGCCGCCTGCGCATTGATGTGCAGCGGCTTCAAGCGCGCCGCCGCCGCATCCTCGCCGAACCGCGCCTGGAACTCGTCCGCCTCGCTCTTGCTCGCCTTGCGCACCTTGAGCAGCTTCACCAGGTCCACAATCGTCGCCGACACGTGGCTCGCTGCCGCATCCAGCAGACTCACGGGCGACAGGCCGTGCGACGAGGCGTGGTTGCGACACGCCGTCATGAGGTTGTTGAGCGTGGCCGAACACTTGGACTTGAGCGCCATCAGCTGCTCCTGCTCGTCGCCCGACAGCTCCGCCGCGTTGGCCGGCACCTGCTCGTACTTGGCCACATCGTCGGTGACGAGCGTCGTGGCGAGCACCACCGTCTTCATCGAGAGCAGCACGTTGCCCGGCGTCTTGGAGCGCGCCGCTGCGAGCAATTCGTCGATCGAGCTCTGGAACGCCGTGAGGTTGACGTCGGCGATCGCGCCTCGCTCCGACGCTGCCAGGAAATCGTCCGCCTTGGGTGGCTGCACGTACAGCTGCGAGGTGGCTTTGAGATTGCGCAGCTCTGTCTTGGCCGTCTCGTAGAGCCGCTTGTAATTGGCCATCTGCGCGTTGAGATCCTTGATCACTGTCACGTCGTTGTCGCGATCCGCCTGCATCTCGTCGTGGCGTGCCGAGAGCTCGCGAAGCTCCTCGAGCAGCGTGCTGACCTCCTGCTTGAGCTCGCTCACCACCTCGGCCTGCTGCGCGTGCTCCTTCTGCAACGCCTCAAAGTCGGCGGGCCCACCGATGGTGGCGCGTTCGGCGAGCTCTCTGCGGACGGACTCGAGCTCCGAGTCCTTTTGCGAAGCGAGGTCGCGGTGTTGGTCGCGCTGGTCGTCGTGCTTCTGCTTGGCCTCGTCGAGCTCCTTGCGCAGCTGGCTCAGCTGGCGGTCGAGCTCTTCGTTGCGGCCGGCGAGCTCGTCGGCGTTGCGCACGCGTGTACCCGCCTCGGCCACCTGCGCCTCGAGCGAGCTGACCTGCTGCTGCAGCTTGGCGATGCGCAGCTCGTAGTCGGAGCGCATCTTTTCAAGCATGGCCGACGAGGCGTCCGACGACTCGAATGCGCTGGAGCGGCCGAGGTTAGGGCTGGCGATGCTGCCTGCGACGGTGCTGCCGGTGTAGCCGTTGAAGAAGCCGGTGCCCACGCTGCTCGCCTGGCTGTACATGGTGCTGCGGTTGTCGGGGATGCCGTTGATGCCGTTGGAGCCGATCGAGTCGCGCAGCGGCGACGACACCCTCTCAGAGGCGGCGTCGGTGTCGGCGCTGCGCAGGCCCGATTTGGATGCGTTGGCCGAGTAAGGCACGGCGATGTCTTCCTCGACGAGCGTGCTCTTGGCCGGGACGATGCGGTCCGAGGTGGAGGGTTGTGGTTGGCCCACCGAGTCCTTGCGTTGTAGCGCAGCTTCCGCCTCGTCTCGCATCTGCTGTTCGCGTGCTCGTTCGCGTGCGATGGCCTCTGGACGGAATTCGTGCTTGAGCTCGGGGAATCGGCGTTCGAGCTCGAAAAATACGTCCGAGGCGAGGTCCTTGAAGCGATTCTTAGGCAACGTGGCGAGCTTTTGGCGTGCCTGGTTGCGTTTTGGATGGAATTCGTCGCGGACGGCGAGGAAGGGCTGTGTGTTGGCATCCTTGGCGCTGTTTTGGCGGCGCATGAGCTCGTCGTAGACGTCTGTGGATAGCTCTGTGAACTGCTGCTTGCTGAGGCGGGTGAGCTTCTCGCGTGCGTTGGATCTTGGGGCGGTCTGTTCGACTTTGGCGAGGTGACTGCGGAGGAAGCCGAGGAGCTCTACGTAGTGGGAGCGACCGACACGCTTGATCTCCTCGGTGTCCGGACGTACGCGACGAAGCCTGGATGAGGAGGGATGTGAGGAGGAGGTGGAGGAGGCGAAGGAGGCGTCGTGAGTGGTGTTGGAAGACGACGGCGGATTTGTGGGCGGAGCATCGTGGAGCTGGATGGAGGGCGCAGCGTGTGGGGAGGAGTATGCGCGTTGCGGCGACACGGGTGGGAGGGAGGCTTGGTAAGAATCGTGCGCATTGCCGGCGTTGGGTGGATAGAAGCCCATGGAGGAAGCGGAGGCGGAGTTGTAACGCTGTTGCTGTTGCTGTTGCTGTCTTTGGTTCATGGCGGAAGGGTTGGGGTTGAAGTGCTGGTGTGGTGGCTGGGGCGGGGGTTGCATGGGCATCATGATTGATGGGCGTGCGCGATGGTGCAGAAGATGGATGACACCGAGCGAGCTTCAGCGTGTGTGTGTGTGCCAGTCTGGAGCAGATTGATGGCCTCCGTGTGTTGTGACCGAGTGAGGCAGCACGTGGCTAGCTGTTGAGGATAAGGTGAAAAGGTCGTGCGCCAGCGCCTGAGGTGTCGGGTGGGAAGATGAAACGTCGAGGCCTTCGAGGCGAGGTCGAGAGGGACGTTCTGCTGCGGCGGGCCTCGTTACCGGCGAGGAGAATTGCGGAAGGTGGTCGAGAAGTGGGATGATGATGCGGCGCAGGGGAGGCTCGAGCCGAGATGAAGGGAGAAAGGCATGCCTGGATGTGAGAGGTGGCGACGGCGATGTCAAACAGAGAGGGGGAGCCGGGGCCGCGGCAATGTGCAGGGCAAGGCAGGCCAAGCAAGCAAGCACACAAGCACACACTTCAGACGGCCGAGCGGACACGGCGCCGTCCGAACGCAAATTGAAGTGGGCTCGGCGACCCTCAGAGACACACACTCGCCTCGCCTCGCCTTGCCTCGCCTACATGCGCGTCTCTGCCGGTGACACTGCCACCCACTGTCCGCACACGCGCTGCTTGCAGGGTCTTTTCTCTCACCAACGAGGATCCGCCTGCTACTGTATTGGCACCAAAAAGGTTAGCGAGGCGTGCTGGCAATTTTTCCAAATTTTGCGAATGCATCGCTGCTCAGGAGGTCGCGGAAACTTGAGCAGACGCGATGGCCCAACGCGATGGCATTCGGACGCGGTGCTTTGCTCTTGGGCCGAGGCAGCAGGCTGCGCTGGCTCTTGTTGCTCGCTCCTCGCTGCACAAGCACGCGACTCGAGCCGGCTGAACCTCGTTCGAAGCTTGCCAAGGCGCGCGGAGCTTGGCTTCTCCGCTCTCCATGCACTCCGCGAGCCAATCCGAAATCGGAAAGCCTTCCGGGCCCACGCGCTTCATTCCCGCCCGCTGCCGAGCGTAGCGTAAACACGAGCCATGCTGCCGTCGTTGGCGCTGCCGTGGTACAGTCACAAGCGAAGCCGACGCCGAGCTAGTGTCATGTCACCGCTTCTTCAAAGACGTCATCAGCAACGCAGTGTGCTCTTTTCTCGGTGTGTGCATGTGATCAAGCTTCGGTCATGCGTTCGCACGACGGAGGCAGCGGTAGGAGCATTGGACCTAACATCGTAAGGTTGGATTGAAATCGGCATCGGTGAAGAGCAATGTCCCGATGTGAAATCGGCTGTCGGCCTCCACATGCACATCCGTTGCGTTCATCTGTCAGCCCAGCCAAGCGCGGCGGCCCAACTTAGCAGCTGTGACGACACTCTCGAGCTCGCGCCCATCTGCCCTTTCGCCCTGCCATGGCGACATGGCACGCAATCACGCCTATGATTCATCGAGCGTCCGACGCGCTGCAGTCCACTTCCTCCTGCTCCCCAGGCCGGGGCAGTGCACGGGCATGAGATCACCTTGCTTGCGGAGGTGCTCCTGACCTAGCTGGGCCTTGTGCAACAAGCCCGACTGAGACCTATATATCCTCGAGACTCTTGCTTCCACACCGTCTGACTTTCAAACACGACCACACACTGATCCGCTAAACATCATGTCGACCACCGCACCAGCACACGACCCCACTGCGCAGGGTGCGCACTCCAAGGGCCACCAGCACACGCCCCAGGAAAAGATCGAGACGCTGCTCGACATCACCAAGACTGTCGGCACTGGCATGCTGACCACGCGCAGTCCTGACGGTAAGCTCGCGTCGCGCGCCATGGCGCCCGCCACCACCGAGGGTCTCGTATTTTCTTTCTACATGAACACCGACTCGGGCAAGACGGACGATGTCGAGACCGACCCGCAGGTGAACGTGTCGTACTACGACCCCAAGACCACCGACTGGGTCTCCATCTCGGGCCGTGCCGTGCTCAACCGCGACCCGGCAAAGATCAAGAAGCACTGGTCCAGCTCCCTCAAGGCATGGTTCGACGACAAGAAGGACGGAAAGCACACGGGCGACCACAACGACCCCCGTGTGGTGCTGCTCGATGTCCAGCCGGATGAGATCAGGATCTTCAAGGCAGACGGAAAGCTCTCCGCCCTCGCTCAGACCGCAAAGGCGGCTATTAGCGGCCATGCGGCTAGCCCCGGTAAGCTGCTCGTTCTTACCAGCCAGGAGATCCAGCTCGCCGCAGGTGTGTACAAGCCCCACCACTAGGCGCTGAAATGCAATGCCAGAAAGGAGTTTCGTAGTCCAATGCGTTTGTGTTTGCGACTGGTTTTGAGTCAGGAGTGTGAAGTGGACTCAAATGTCGCACGCAACAGCCTGCTACGCGCACGTGCCCGGCTTCCCAACTTTGCCTCCACTCCACCTTGCGATCTTGACTCCGCTCCACCACCTCCATCTTCTCTCGTCGTCCTTTTCGCAATGGCTTCGCAAAGCACAGGTGGTCTGGCACACTTTTCCGCCACGAGTCTATTCGACGTCCGCGGTCTGACCGCCGTCGTCACGGGTGGCAGTTCGGGGCTGGGCCTGTACGCCGCGCAAGCGCTCGCGGCCAACGGTGCACTGGTGTACATCCTTGGTCGTCGGTTCGACCGCCTTTCCTCGGCCGTCGACACCTTCCATACTCTCCTACCCGACGCCGCCCAACGTCACTCAGGAGACCTTGTTGCGATTCAGGCGGATATCACCTCCAAGTCGTCGCTGTCGGATGCACGCGAGCGTATCTCAGCTGACCTTGACGCCCGAGCGCGAGCGGGCATCAACGTGCTGATTTGCAATGCGGGTATTGGCGGTCGATTCCTTCGCTCCTACGGATCTGAACCTGCTGACAAGGAGGGCGAGTTTGAAGAGATCCTGGACGAGTTATGGTCGTTTAGCGAGACGGAATGCGACGAGATCCTGCGCACCAATGTCACTGGAAACTACCTCACCGCCCTTGCCTTCCTGCCGCTGCTCAAGAAGGCTACGAGTAAAGAGTACAACTCGCAGACGATTTTGATCTCGAGCAATGCCGCTTGGGCCAAACTGCCCATCCTCAATCCGGTGTACAACATCTCCAAAACTGCAGTGTCCCAGCTTGGACAGATTCTGTCGACCATGTTTGCGACACATATGCTCAGGACCAACATCATCGAACCAGGACTCTATCCGTCCGACCTAACCAGCACCGAACCAACCGATCAAACCACGGGACACAAGACGCTCAGCCATACGAATGGCGCCGATATTCCAGTGGGAAGGTGTGGGGAGCCGAGAGAACATGCTGCCGCAGTGTTGTACCTCGCCTCGAGAGCAAGCAACTTTGCCAACGGTACCACTATGCGTGTTGACGGTGGCGCCCTCCAACGCGTAAGTTCACCATTCTCCGTGCAGACTGAGCAAGTCACTCACAAATCTCGCTCTAAACACAGATTCCCGCTTCCGACTAGACATCCCCCCTGGCAACTAGGACAGCAATGGATGAATCAATTGCAACTCATGCCGTGATGGCAGACTTCTTGAGCTCGCCCTTTTTCGCCGTCTTGACCGTTCCTCCCGTCGACATCTTAGCTGCCGGTGGTGGCGGTTGCGGCCCACTCGGCGGCTTGTCGGCTGCCACCCTTTCTGCAGCCTGTTTCCTTTCGAGGGCCGCAGACCACATCAGCCGCCGAGGCATCTTGCCGGTCGGTGGGACTTTGTAGCGCTGTTTTTCCTGTTCATGGTCGGGCAGTGTTGCAGCCGCCACGACCGGATCAACCTGCTCTCTGTCCGCCTCTTCCGTCTCACCCGCCTGTTCGTGAGCATGCTTTACGCGCTGTCGATGCTCCCTGAACTTGTCCTGGTAGAACCCGTGCAGCAGGGCGATTTGGCTTCCGACGGCGGCAGCTGTCAATGCCACCGGTTCGGGCGGGGGCGGATACGCCAGCACCTCCTCTTTAACCATCCCCCTTGCGGCGAGAGCGGTATTGCTCGCACGCGCACGCCCATAGAACAACCGAGTTGGGACAGTGAGTCCGCTCATGCCCAGCTCTTTATCCAGCCCGAGCTCGCGGAATCCAAAGTAGTCGTCGCCTAGATCCTCGGCAAACCCACCCGCCACCAACGCCTCGCCATTGTCGGCAAACAACGCCTCGTCTTCAATCACCCCGCGCTCGGTCGAGAGGCTGAACTGCTCGCGGTAGCTGCTACGAAGCTTACGCAGAAGCTCGGCGGTCTTGGTACCGCTGCGTTCGACGTCGTTACGGATGTAGTTCTCCAGGCCCCGCACGTCGGCACCTCCGCCTTCGTGGAGCGTGTGGAGCACCATCTCTTCCGCCGACATCGACGAGGCATATCGATCGGAATAGATACGTAGCATCCGGCCGAGGTTGCCCAGGAACTCGCCCAGTGCATCCGTGAGCACGTCGACGGCTGCGCGATGGCCGCCTTCGAAGCCGTGGTGCGCGAGTAGCATGCGCACGTTGTACGACGCGTGTTCGTGTGCCGATGCGCCCGAGATGCGCGCGAGCGGATGGCGCACCGCTTCGCGCGACTCCACCTCCTCGTCCGACGGGTAGTCCGACTCTTCGTCCGACGACATGCTTGTGAGGTACGCCGGGATGGGCGCTTCGTTTTCCACATGGTGCGCGAGCGCCAGAAACTTGTTGTGCGTCTGCTGCACGCGCTGCAGAGTGCGCACGTTGCGAGCGATCTTGCCCGCCAGCCCGCGCCGCCGCGTCGCGGGCACCTGGTGAAACGCCTTGCGCTTCCTTCCTTCGGGTGGTGGTGGCGGCACAGCCATCGCGGACGACGTCAACCGCGGCAGCCCGCCCGTCATCATCTCGCCTGATGCGGCCAGCGTGAACCAGTCGGCACACGCGTCGCGCGCCGCCACCTCGCGCACGGGCGTGCTGCGCGCCGACGCAACCGACTCGGCCTGCGACGGCGGCTGCGACTGCCTGGCTTCCGGCGTCGCCTTCTCCTTGCCCTTGCTGCTCGGAGCGGCAAAGATGCCCGGCAGCACGCTGCTGAGCGGATCGTCGTGCGCATCGTCGCGCACCGCCGCCATGGCATCCACCAGCTTCGACGGCGCCAGCAGCGGCCGCGAACTCGGCCCGGCCTCGGCGTGCTCGAGCTGCTGCAGGCCCGCGTCGATGGTGGCAAAGGCGAGCATGGATTGCGGCGTGCGCACAAAGGCTTCCTGCTCTTCAAATGCGATGTGGCTGGTGTTCCTTCGCCGCGGTGCTTGCGCCTGCTGCGCTGCAGCGATTCCATTCGCCTGCCCTTGCGCTCCAGAGGCTGCATCCGCGGCGTCTGTGGTGTGCCCGTTGACGGCGCCACTGGCCGGAGCCGGCTTGGAGTCGTGCAGCCCCCACTGTACGAGCGCGCTCTTGACATCGCTCTTGTCGCTGATAAACTCTAGCAGATGATCCGCCTTTTTGCGCATGAACTGGACGTTGCGGCGGAGCGGATGCGTAGGATCCGAGTTGTACAGCAGACAGTTGTCCCAGATGAGGTTGAGGTCGTGCGCGAACTGCTTCTTGGTCTTGTACTGACCGGACTTGACCTTCTTCTGCATGGAGCCGAGGTCCATGGGGTGCTTGATCACGTCGTAGTAGTCGGGCGCGTCGCGCTTGCTCACCTTGGAGAGGAAGGCGGTGGAGTGCTCGGTGTAGTTCTTGAGCTCGGTGATGATGCGGTCGATCGACTCGAGGAACTCCTCGCGCTCGTCGCGGCCCTTGCATACCTCGGTGAGCAGCTCGCGCAGCTCGCCATCGTCGAGCTTGACCGCAGCGCGCTTCGCCTCGATCGCTTGCAGCAGATACTTCATTGCAGTCAGTCGTGTTGCTGAGCTCGAATGCAGCTCGGATGTATGGACGAGGGCATGTGCTGATTTGCTCGCCGAGAAACGATGGTAGGGCTTGGCTTTGGATCACGGCAATTCAAACGCCGAGTGGCAGCGGTCGATGCGGAGGCTCTGCAGCAAGCGTGCGGGGATGCGGTCCAGCTGTCCTTCCAAAGCTGCGCGGTCGTGTCCGTAATTGAATCGACGCTGAAATCGATACAGACTCCTTTCCGAAGATGCGTCGGTGTGACTGGCGGCGATAACGCCGTGGCGATGGAGGTTTATGCAGGTGGTGGTCGGGAGGAAGAAACGCCGGTCGACGCGGGGGTCCACCACCTGCGCCCTCAAGCCGAGCCGCTTGGCCGGGGCGCCAGATTCCAATTTCCGATTTCCGGAAATATTCCCCCCATTTCGATACCGTTGCGTTGGGGCAGCTGGCGTGAGGCGCTTTTTCATTTCGGCCCATCCACCAAAATAAAAAAGCAACCGCGATGGCCCAATTCGGCAACGCGTCGCTCTCTCTCTCATCCATGCTCGGCCAATTCCACTTCCACCCTTCCAACTCACAAGCTCAAGCTACCCCACCCATTCATGCAACCGAGAGCCAACTTGAACTGTCTGAATGCTATTTCGTTTGAGTTCCTTTACTCCTGCGATAGAGAGGTCTGGCCATTGGCGGCGGCTGCCGCTTGCGAGTCGGCCTCCTGCAGCCGGCGTCGCTCGGTCTGACGCACGTCGAGGTCCTGCAGCAGCTTGTCGGGCTCGTCAACAACAAATCCGTTGCCGAAGGTGTGGCGGAAGAGGTTGTTGGGATCCACGCGCTTCTTGATATCGAGCAGGCGGCGGAAGTTGTCGAGGCCGTACGCGCCGATCACGCGGTCCATGCGTTCCGACCGGCCCAGGAAGCACGGATAGGGTCCACCGACGCTGACCTTGTGCACGACATCGTTCAACCAGCGCTCAACGCTCTCGATGCACGTGCGGTCCTCGTCCTTGCCGCTCCACTGTTGCAGCGATCCGACGGTGAACTTGGCGGCGCGCGCCTCGGGGCAGATGCACGTCTCGTCCGCACCGCTGTCCTCGATCGCGCCGCCCATGAGCTCGAACAGCCACACGGCGCGGCTGCCGAGCCCTTGGAAGTTGCGCACGCTCTTGGCGATCACATCGTCGGTGAGCGTCGAGATGAGGTCGCCGCGCACCATCCAGCGCCGTCCGGTGCCGCCCTTGAGCACCTTGGCCACGCCGTCCTGCTGCGAGAGGAAGCTGCGCTCCTCGACGTCCTTGAGCAGCAGCCGCTCGCCCGTCCAGCTGCTGATCGCCTGCACCAGCGCCTCGCCATCGCTCTTGGGACCCAGGTAGCACACCTGAATCACAATCACGTGCGACGTCTTGCTCGGCCCTGCCGTCAGGATGAGGTTGGTGTAAAACTTGCGCGGCAGTCCCGCCTTGAGGCAGTCGCGCCAGTGGCGGATGAGCGAGCCTGCCGTCGCAGGATTGAGCGGATAGATGAGGTTGCCCGAATACACCGACGGCACCGGGTACGCCTTGGCGGTGAGGCGCGAGACGATGCCGAAGCACGGTGCAGCGCCGCGCACCGCCCACCACAGATCCTGCTCCTCCTGCGATTTGTGCTTGCACTCGTCGTTGAGCGTGACGATGCGGCCGTCGGCGAGCACCATCTCCACCTCGACAATGTTGTCGAGCGACAGACCGTATGCGCGCGTGAGGTATCCGAACCCGCCCGTCGTCATGGCGGTCGAGCCCACCGGATACGCCGACACGGGCACGTGATACGGCACGCCGTTGACGACGAGCGGCGGAAGTGCATCGGGATCGTCCATCTGGCGCTTCTTGCCGTCGCTCTTGGAGTCCATGTGCGCGAGGAAGTTGCCCTCGCGTCCGGCGCGGTCGGTAAAGGCATCGAGCCCACGGATACCCACGCCCGGGCCGAACGAGGCGAGCGCATACCGATCCTCGTACATGCCCGGTGGAAGGATGGCGGTGGCCATGTTGTGATTGGCGTCCGGGCGCGAGTCAAAGTTGAACGGGTTGTTGGCATCGGGCATGTGCGGCGTGGGCGAGGGCGAGGGCGAGCCGTACTTCTGCAAGGGCGATGGGATGAAGCGCGGCAGGCTCGAGGCGGGATCGTTGGCGCCCTCCTGGTTGACCGCCCATGTGCCCGACGGCCAGGCGTCCTGCAGATCGTTGAGCGTAGATGCACCAAAGTAGCCCGCGCCGGATGCGCCGGCACGTCCAGCCTCGAGCTCGTTGGACGAGGCTTCGCCCGACGAGGAGCGGGCACTGCGCGCGCCCGAACGAGCCGCGGCCGCCTCTGGGCTGGCGGCGAAGGCCTCTGCATCCCAAGGCAGCGAACCGGGCGCGGCGGGCACGCCAGTGATGCCGGCATCGACGCCGTCGCTGCGCCAGACGAATCCGCCTTCGGGCAGTTTGATGCGCTCGCCTGGGGTGCCGGACGGCGGACGATGATGTCTTGCCCATCGTTGATGGTCTGCCTTGGCGCTGGTGTCGCAGTCGTCGGGTGTGCGGCTGTAGGAGAGGTCGCTGCGATTGCGACCGGACTCGGACGCCGAACCCGAGCCTGAACCTGAGCGCGAGGCAGGACGACGTGTAGCTGGAGCGGCGTCGCGCCTGGGAAGCGGGATGGTGGTGGGACGCTTGAAGGCAAGCGTCTCGTCGGCCGCATCGTCGGTGGTGACAGCGCCGACGGTGTCGGTGTCGATCTTGACGTCGGCTTGATCGCCGCCGGCGTTGGACGACTTTGCCGAGGACTGCTTGGAGGCCGAGGTGAAACTGGAAGCGAGCTGGGAGGAGCTTGTGCCACCGTTCGAGCCCGAGTTGCTGCCGCCGGGCGAGTCGGAGCCATTGCCCGAGGGATCGAGCTGCCTGTCGACCCAGATCTTGGAGCCAGAGGCGGAAGTGGAGGCGGAGGCCGAGCCTGAACCCGACCCCGAACCGGAGCCTGAGCGGGATGCGGTGACTGCTTGGGCAAGGAGCGGAGCATTGTCGCGTGGCTCGGAGGCTGTGAGGAATTCGCTCCTGGATGAGGCGACGGGCCGATCGGCGGCGGCGGTGCGGGCAGCGCGAGGAGCGACCGAGGCAGGTATTGTGTGGTCGTTGTCCGCATCATCGTTGGCGGAGAAGGAGCTTTCGCTGTCTGCGTCTGCGCCGCTCTCGTGGCTGCGACCGTGCTGCATGGAGTGGAAGTTGGATTCGGTTTTGCGCCTTGTGGCGGCGGATGCGTAGTCGGGGCCGAGAAGGGTGACCACATCGGAATTGGTTGGAGGCAGCTTGCGCTTCAACGCGGTCTTTGCGGGATCCTGTGGATCGACATCTTCGGAAGTCTCGCTCTTGGGCGCAGGTCGCCCGGTAGCCTGATCCTGAATGGGGGTAGCACCGGGGCCGTGGATCTGGTTCTGAGTGAGCTCGTCTGCAGCACGTACGGAGTCGCTGTGTACGGTGATGGCGTTTGCATCTGCTTGGGCGGTGATGGGGTCGATGACGGCCGAGGCGGACGAAGCTGGCGGAGGGAGTGCCGAAGTGGCAGGGAGGACAGGCTGGTCGTCCGACTGAGAGGAAGAAAAGGGCGAAGAGCGGTGTGGCACGACGAGCTTGACGTCGTCCATGAGGGAAGTGTCGATGACGACCTCGCCCTGGATGGACCAGCCTGCGGTTGCGAATCCACCGGACTTGATGGAGGGCGAGAGGCGGTGTGCTGCGCAGAACTTGACTACGGTGGAGATGTCGTGGACGTCGATGGGGAGGGCGACCATCCAGCCTCCGAGTGGAGCGGCATCGTTGAAGATGGTGATGCTCTTTGCAAACACGGGCTCGCCGCGGATGGCGAGCTGGCCGCGGAAGGAAGTAGCGAGCTGTGCGCGGAGGGACTCGTAGCGTGCATACTTTTGGCGAACCTCGTCCTTTGTGAGTGGCGTAGGCTCTGGGATGTCGTAGGGCGGGATGCGGGTGGACATGGTGGGCGGGTGTCCTGCGTGTGCAGAATGGTGCGGCAGGACCCGTGCGTGTGTGCTAGGAAGAAGGCCTGTGGGCCGTGATGGAGATGGGCGGCAGCGTGTGGCTCGAGATGAGGTGCAAAAGAGAGAGAGCTAGCTGGACAGGGGCCGGCGTATGGCGGAGGTGATTGGTAGCGATGAGACAGAGAGGGACAGAGAGGGGACGAGTGTAGGATGCGAGGGTGTGCGATGGTTGCGCTGGTGAGGATGAAGGCATGAAGGAAGAGCGCGCGCAGGAAATATCGATGCAAAGCCGATGCAGCGTGGAGAGGCAGGAACAGGAACAGCACAGCACAGCAGCCCACGGCGGTAACTTTGCTGTTTGAGGGGAAGCAACAGGAACGGCCGAGAGTGAATGAAGCATAAGCCAAAATTCAAGCGGCGGACGGCGGCCGGAGCCTCTTCGGGGCGTTCGGGAGCAGCCGCCGCCACCAAAAGGCAGCAGCCGAGCCCTGACGATCGGAATCGCTTTTGGCTTTGGCTCTGGCTTTAGCTTTGGCTTTCGCAGCAGCAGCAACAGCAGCAGCAGCGCGGCTTCGTAATCGCACAGCTGCGTGAAATCGGTCCGTCCACTCTAACATCTTTCGCAAACATTCGGCCTAACACATTTTGCCATTTTTGGGGCGATGTCGTGGCATTAGCAGCGGAAGGTCCGAGTGCATGTCTCAGCAAGGCAAGCAGTTCAGCACAGTGCCAGCAGTGTCGCTGAAGCGAAAGCCATTCTTCGCGCACCGACCTCTTTGCTGTCTCGTCGTCGTCTTGCAGTCCATCCCACACCCACTCTCCCCTCTTGCCGACACACACGACACTGCCACGTCGAGCTGGATTCGAGTGCGCTCAACACACACGCAGCATGGCAGGCCCTGCACGCAGCACCATGCTCTCCCTCACATGGGCCGCGCTCTTGGCGGTGTTGCTGCTCGCCACGCACACCCTGGCCTCGTCGAAGAACATCCAGATGCGCGAGATGGACTCGGACGCCATCGTCCCACTACGCTCGCACAGCATCTATGCGCCCTACGTCGACTCGAACCTGCAGAACAAGTTCTGGGACTTTGGTGCCGATGCCATCGTCGACACCAACCGCCACATCCGTCTCACGCAGGACCGTCCCTCGCAGATGGGCTGGCTCTGGTCGCGTCTCCCGCTCACGGCGGACAACTTTGAAATCGTCACCGAATTCAAGGTGGACGGTCATGCCTCGCACGTCGCCGGAGACGGCATGGCCATCTGGCTCACCCAGGAACGCGCCAAGCCAGGCCCCGTTTTTGGATCGATCAACTACTTTACCGGGCTCGGCATCTTTTTGGACACCTATCCCAACTCGCGCCACCCTTACTCGTTCCCGCGCATCTCGCTCATGAACGGAAACGGCGTAGAGGCGTACGAGAACGACAAGGACGGCGCGCGTCAGGAGGTCGCAGGTTGCTCCATCGACTTTCGAAACGCCAAGGTGGCCACCAAGGCAAAGCTCATCCATGTCAAGGGTGTGTATACCGAATTGCTCATCCATCACTCCGAGTGGGACCACTGGGAAAGCTGCTTCAAGCTCGACAATATCACGCTGCCACTCAATCCGTATCTCGGCTTTTCGGCGCTAACGGGCGATGTGAGCGACAACCACGACGTCGTTTCGGTCACCACCAGCAACATCGTCTACCGCAACAGGACACCGCAACAACTCAGGCAGGAAAAGATGAAACACTTCCCCGAAAAGTTTGGCCAAAAGTCCAAGAAGAAGTCGTGGTCGTTCGGTGGAAACACAAAGGGATACTCGTCCGACGTTGTCGATGGCAAGCCCAGCAGCACAGGCGGTGGTGGATTCTTTGGGTTGGTCGCGGCATTGTTCCGCTTTGTGTTTTGGCTCGTCAAGTGGGGCCTCATCGTCGCCGCTGTCGGCGCACTAGTCATGCTAGGCCTCCAGTATCAAAAACGACAAAACATGAAGCGATTCTAAATGCACACACACGTACACACCGCGAGTCGCAATGCAAAAGTAGTCCCCACAACAACTAATCTTTGTTTCCGCATGGGGGATGTCTAGGTGAGATGATGCAGGAGGAGTGTGGGTAGGGTTTCGAGGTCGATGGGCAGCGGGTTGGTGGTGAGCTTGGTGCGCGGCCCACGTGGACGCGCGTTGAACTGCACCGTCACTGCCGACGGCTGCGCAAATGTGATGGTGGCCGCGAGTGTCTCTGCGCCCTGGCTGGTTGCGAACAGCTTTGCGTAGCCATGCAGACTTTCGGGGCGTGGTTTGGGCGTGTAGAGCGTATGCAGATCCGCCGGTTGCGACTGCGTCGCCTCGACCCATCGCGTCATCATCGCGCGCAGTCCACCCCTCGCCTCGATGGCGACCATCTCCACGCGCATCGCCACTCCCCTTTGCTGGAGCTCGCCCTGCACATCGTTCAAGACACGCTGCAGACGGTGGAGGAACGACACGTAGTGCAGCGCCACCAGCAGGGGGCCGAGTGAGTCCATGCGTGCCAGCGTCGTGGTTGTATCGGCCTTGGTCGCCGTCTTGGGCACAGCGAGTGCATGTGCTTTGATCGCAGCAGCCCGCGAAGGCGCATCCGCACGTCGAGCTAGGCGCGTGGCGTGCACAAATGCATGGAACTTGCGAATCACCCCCATGCGCACCAATGCCACCACCGCCTGTGCCTGCGCCGCATACTTTCCCCCACCCTCGGAGGAGTTCGAGACCAGCTCAATGATCATATCCAGTCGAGGCGTGAGTACGACGCGTACTGAGGAGGGGGTAAGACGCACCCCGAAGGCGGGTGGCAGTGCGCGGGCTTGGGCAACCACGTCGCCAAAGACCAGCTCATCGCTCGCCTCGCGCGACGCACTCTGCAGCTCCTCGTCCAGTACCTGTCCCACCCCCACGCGTGCGTCCGACTCGGCAGACGTGGGCGCATCACTCGTCCACTCCATCCGCTCTTCCCCAGAGCACGTGGTGCGCCACAGCACAAAGCGCACCCGCAGCCGACGATGCATTCGGTCCGGAAACACGAGCTTCTCCTTCACCGCCTCAGTCCCCGCTGTAGTGGCCGATGCATCCGCCCAGTACGCAAGACTACGACGCCGCAGCTCAACGGGCGCCTCGGGCAGGCCAAAGCCGATCCACGCATCGCGCGCGCCTTCGTCCTTGACCTTGCCATCGGACGTGACAATCGGCGTTCCGAAGCCCTGCAATCCCGCCGGCTTTTTCTTCTTTTCCTCCCGCGCCTTTTCTCCTGCCTCGACGTCGGCGTTGGCGTCGGGGTCCTCGGTGGGTTCTTCGTCGTCAGTGGTGGCGCCAAAGCGTTCCACATCGAGCAGCGGACGGCCGGGTGTCAGACGCCATCCACGCGCATGCAGGCCGATCAACGCACGCCACCGCTCGCGATTCGGCGCATGGCTCGCACGCAGCTCCGCCGCCGCACTGCTCAGCAAGTCCGCCGCATTGCGCGTCGCCGCCCGCTTCGTCTCGAGCACCACCTTGAGATCGCGCAGCCGCGCCTGCTTGAATGCCGCCGCCGCCTCCATCTCCCGCCTGGCCTGGTTGAGTCCAAACCGGGCACTGCGCGGATCATCATCTTCCGAGTCCTCGTCCATGTCGTCCCGCGCACTGCGGCGCGCAGCAGCGGATGCGTTGAGCGCCGTACGTGACAGTGAGATCGCAAGTGGGTCGAGCACGAACTCCTCTTCGCGCGAGCTGGGTGCGAGGTGCGCAAAGATGCCCAGCGGTGCACGTGCTGCCGCGTTGGTGCCCGAGCGTGCAGACTGTCCGCCGACGCTCGGAGCAGGCGATCCCATCCTCCCCGCCGCTGCCGTGTTCGCCGCGGAGCTGGGTGCACGGTGTTGCTTCAGCAGCATACCCAGCAGCTGGTGTGCATGGATCGAGTTGAAGTGCGCCACGTCCAGATTTGCCAGTACCTTGTTGCGCAGCGCTACGAATTCGGCCTCTCCAATCGTGCCGCCCACCACTTCGTCCGCGGGCCGCAGCAGCGGCTCCTCGTCGTCCTTCTCTTTGCCCGCAGCGCTGTGCTCGTCATCGTCGGATGCGGCATCCGGCGAGGTTTCGCGAGAGCGCTTGCGCAGCAAGTCCGCGGTGCGGAAGCGCGAAAAGTCACCACGCTCCGCCCACAGTCGATGCACATCCTGGCTCAGCTGCTCCGACGCCGCCGTGCGCGTCGCAAAGATGTTGGTGCCGTCCGCGGAAATGTCCTGCAGCTTGCGCTCGCGCTCGAACGCCGCTGCAATGCCCGAGGGTGCGCCGAGCGAGGAAGAGGTGTCCGCTTCGGTGTAGATGTGCACGGGCTCGATCGAGATATGCACCTCGCTGGATGCGGGCGGCCGAGACGGGCCCGCTTCCGATGATGCCATTGCGCCGGTGCCGAGGTTGGAGACACGGAGATGCAAAGCCTTACAAATGCACCATGGCGGTCGGGTATGTAGACAGTGCGTTTGGCAAGCCTTCGAGCGTGCTGAATGTCGAAGTGGGAAAGAACTGGATGCTGGAGCGCAAGACACCGAGTGGACAGTGGTGGATGAGAGTCGAGGGCCGAATGCAAGTGTCCGTGCGGATTCCTTCCAGCGCTCCATATTTCGCGCCCATTTTTAGCGCCTCATCTTCCCACCGACTTTTGTACTTCGCACTGAACTCTGACCGTCCATCCCATCACCGACCCTCCTCAGCATCAATCGCTCTCCTCACCCACACATACTCATTCGCACAGCAAGGCTACAGTGCTTGTGACGTGGTTCGAATATATTTCAGCTTACTCGGGGCTAGGCCCAATCGACAGACCCGGCAGCGAGGTCCTTTGTCTCTTCTAGCGCGACGCGCCTCTCGTACGTCCTCCTTGCCTCGTGCATACCAAAGCTGACCGCCGCGATGGCCACGAGGAACACCAGGTCGCCGAACGCCAGCCCAGTCGTTTGGAACACCCCCTGCAGAGGTGGAAAGTACACCATAGCCATCTGTGCGACCAAGGAGATGCTCACCGTGATGCCGAGCATCCTGTTGGCCGTAAGCGGCGTATGCAGGCCGCGGTTCTGCACTGCCGACACCAAGTCGAGCAGCACAAAGCACGTGAACGTCATGGTCGAGTCGCGCTGGTCCGCAACCTTCCCACTCCCTGCTGGTGCCTCGATGTCCGCAGGAACCAGCTCGTGCACGTACACGTACAGCGTTCCCAGCACCACCATGGTTGCACTAAACGCAATGCGATACAGCAACCTCGTGTTGAGCACGGGTGCATTCTTCGCACGAGGCGGCCGCGCCATAACGCTCTTCCTGTCCACTGGGTCTACACCGAGCGACTGACTCGGCGGTCCGTCCATGAGGATGTTGATGAACAGAATCTGCATCGCGTTGAGCGGCAGCTTCAGCCGGAACGCCGTGCTGAGCGTAATCAGCGTCAGCGCTGCAACGGCCGTGGAGAGCTGGAACGAGAGGAAATTCTGGATGTTGTAAAAGATGCCCTTGCCCTCTTCAACAGCGGCAAGGATGGTGGCAAAGTTGTCGTCGACCAGGATCACGTCCGCCGCCTCCTTCGCTACATCCGTGCCGCCCTTGCCCATGCTGATGCCGATGTCGGCCATCTTGAGTGCGGGCGCGTCGTTGACGCCATCGCCCGTCATGGCCACCACGGCTCCATTGGCCTGGAAGGCGGCGATGATCGCCATCTTGTGCCGCGGCGTTGTGCGCGCAAACACCGACACCGACGCGATGCGCTCCTGCAGCTGACGCTCGGTCAGCGCATCGATCTGACGCCCGGTAAGCACGCCGGGGATCGACGCCGACGTGGCCGAGGTGGTGCTGCTGCTCGTGGGGGAGAGGATGCCGAGTTGACGCGCCATGGCGACCGCGGTGGCCTCGGCGTCACCGGTGATCATGACCACCTGCACGCCCCCGCGGGCCAGCGAAGCGATGGCGTCCTTGACACCGGGCCGCGGTGGATCCTGCATGGCCTGTAGACCGGCAAAGGTCAAGGTGCGTGCATCGAGGCTGCCGCTGGGACCCGAGGCGAAGCCGACGACGCGAAGGCCTTGGCTCGAAAGCTTTTCGGCCGCATGCTGGAACTTGGTGCGCCACGCCTCGTCGAGCCGCACGGGCGAGCCATCTGCGCCGAGCACGGTGGTGCACTTGTCCATGACCACCTCGAATGCGCCCTTGACGTACACGGTCTCTGCAGCGCCCACGCCCGCGGTCGACAGCACGCCGGTGACCGCCATGAACTTGGTCTCCGAATCAAATGCGACCTCGGAGCTCCTGCGGAAATAGGGTCTCTGGTCCTCGAGGCCGAAGGTGCGGAGGATGTTGACGAGCGCGACATCGGTCGCCTGGCCTACGTTGGTGCCGAGCTCGTTGCGATGCGAGTTGTTGCACAAATTGCCCGTGAGCAGGATGCGCGAGAGCGCCTGCGAGTGCTTGTGCGAGAGGTGGTGCGCCACGTCGATGATGGCGTCTTCGGCGGTGAAGCAGCTGACGACAGCCATCTCGTTGGTAGTGAGCGTGCCGGTCTTGTCCGAGCAGATCACCGAGACCGAGCCGAGCGTCTCGACCGAGGGCAGCTTCTTGACGATGGCCTTGCGGTGCGACATGCGTAGCACGCCAAGCGCAAGCGTGACGGTGACGACGATGGGCAGGCCCTCTGGGATGGCGGCGACGGCGAGCGATACGCCGATGGTGAACATCTCAAGCCACGGCCTGCGCTGCCACACGCCCATGAGGCAGATGACGGCGATGACGGCAAAGCTGATCATGCTGAGGCGCTTTGCAAGCTCGTCCATGCTGAGCTGGAGCGGCGTGCGCTTCTCGACGACCTCATCCACCATGCTAAAGATCATGCCGAACTCGGTGCGGGCGCCCGTGCCGACGACGATGCCGCGGCCGTGGCCCGACTTGACGAGCGTGCCCATGAAGGCGATGTTTTCGCGCTCGTTGATCGAGGTGATGTCCGAGTCCGACGCGTGCTGATCCTGTGCGGCGCCGTTTGCCGCGCCATCGGGGCTGGCGTGACCATTGGCGGACGCTGCGTGCGGCGTGCGCGGGACCTGGTTGGCGTGTTTCTTTCTGGGTTTGATCTCGCCGGTGAGGGTGCTCTCGTCGATCTCGAGCGACACGCACTGGCAGATGCGAACGTCTGCAGGGATTCGGTCGCCGGTGCTAAAGGTGACGACATCGCCGGGGACGAGCTCGTTGGCGAGCACGCTTGAGGTGACTGCGTCGCGGACGAGGTGGCAATAGTGCGGGACGAGCTTGTTGAGCGCCTCGAGCGACTTTTCGGACTTTTGCTCCTGGTAGAATGCGACGCTGATGACGATGATGATGGCGATGGTGATGCTGACGGCGTCGTCGATCTGGCCGATGAGCAGGCTGACGGCAGCGCTGCCGAGCAGAAGAAGGATGAGCGGCTCCTGGAACTGGGCGAGAAACTTGCGCCAGGGCTCTTCGCCTGCACGGACGGCGAACTCGTTGTAGCCACCGGCCTCGCTCCTTGCTTCGTGCACCAGAAGCGGCGTCAGGCCCGACTCGAGCGAGGGGCAGTGGAGGCTCTCGAGGCACTGGTCGACGGAGAGGTGGGTGTAGTGGGCGGAGGCCGAGACGGGCGCCGAGCGGGAGGCAGCAGCAGACGAGGCATTGTGGGAGTCTATTGAGGTGCCGTATCGTTGCGAGGCGTCGGAAGCGTTGGGCTTGTGGTTGGTTGGCCTTGGTGGCGACGCAAAGGGGGGATAAGCGTTGGCTGCGCTGGCATACGGATCGTCGGAATTGGCCTTGCGGAGGGTGGTGCTGAATGCAAACTGGTCCGAGGGCGGGAGCTGGGATGCCGAGGGCGGTATGGGTGCCGAGCGCAAATCGTATTCGGCTGTTGGGACAGTCTGGTACGAGTTGACGCCAACCATGATGGCGGTGTGGCTTGTGCGCGTCGCACGGTGGAGGAGCGGCGGCTACAGTAGAAGATGGCTCAGGTGCGTGCGCGCATGGCTTGAGCGCAGAGATGGGTCGAGCAGAGGCGGTAAGAGCCGAAGCAAGTGGTGGCGTGAAGTCTGGCCTCGATGAGCGTGTTGCTGGAAGAAGGGCGGTCCGACCGTTCAATCCGACCGACACTTTGGCCATGTGCTTTGTGCATTTGCTTTGTGCTTAGAGGCGCGTGAAGGCTATCTTTAGGTGTCACTTTTGGGCGCTCTCTGTTGGCACGCGCCGTCGGGCCTCGCTCGCACTCTAACAATCGTCAAAATGAGCCACAGCCCGCTCGTCACCTCGTGCTTCCTAGACTGCCTCTCTTCTGCCCTTGACAGTCGAGCTTGCCGACCCGCTCGATAAGCTGGATGTTGCGGCAGCCTACGGAGTACCGGTGCGATGAATCTAGCACAACTATTCGGGTTGCTGGGATGTGCGAAAAAGGTGGGACTACAAGTACAAGAGGGTGGAGTGCACGGTCGAGAGACGCAGTGAGCTCGACGGAGAGTGGGACACTCTGACTCGAACGATGTCTGCTGCACTCTGGAAGCGTATGGAAATGCGCGATGCGGTGCGCTCAGCGCATGAGGAGGTAGACATTGGAGCCGATGGTGATGTTGCTCATGTGGCGGAAGTTGCCGGTGAGGGCCATCATGAGGCCGCCAAAGGAGCCGTACACGGTAACCTCGTCTGCGACCTTTTCGTCGTATCGATAGATCTTGCCGTACATGACGTAGTCAAAGTCGTCTGCGATGCCGCCGTTGCCCGGCTGGTCGAGTCTCCACGCATCGCGCTCCGCCGCCTGCGCCGCTGCATCCTGCTCGCCATCGGCGCCATCCACCTTGGTGCCTGCCGCCTCCCTCTTCAGCGTCGACGCAAGCTGGAACGTAAGCTGCTGGCCCTCCGATACAGGCCACACATCCGTCGCAATGTCGATCGACAGGCTCATCTCCAGCGACGGCGACGACGCAATGATTCGCGAGACTGCAGGTAAGAGCTCGAGTCAGCATCCATCTATGATCAAAAGGCATTCGGGGTAAGACGCATACCTCGGTCGAACTTCTTGCCATCAGGGTCGATCTGGTTGACCACAAACTGCGTGTCGAACAAGTTGGTCGGGTCCATCTCGAATGTGTGTGTCTGTGTGTATGTGAGTGTTGGTGTGTTTGTTTGCTTGTGAGAGCGACGGCTCGCTTCAGCCTAGAAAGATTTCCGGGACGAGGGATACGAGCTGAGATTCGGACGCCAGCGAGTTTCTATGTGTGCAGATCGAGGGCCAAGAGGAAAGGAGAACGACGGTGGAAGCGGGTGATGATGAGGAGGAAACAAGGCGCGCTGAGAGCTCGTTCTTCCTGAAAGCGGTTTTGCACTTTTCCCGGGAGTCGCCAAATTCCGATCGGATGAGCGGCTTCGAATCGGGTTTGTTTGATCGGGCTACACTGGCACGCGCTGCAATTGCCGATCGGCAGTGGAACCTTGCGTTCCTCCACTTCCGGCATGGAAGTCGGCAGCCAAACTCCGCCGGCACCTGAGAGTGTTGCACTGGGTCCATCCAGACACCCCACCTCCAACCGCTGCATCCTCATCCTCACCACGCTCTGCATCCAACCATGGCGGCGCTGCCGGGACCATCCATGGCGAATCTGTCGCAGACGCCTTCATCCACGCGCGGCGGCGATGCCAAGTGGTACGACACGATGCTGAGCCATCTGTCGTCGCAACCGGCGTGGCCGGCGGACAAGGAGAATGCGGTGCTGGAACCGTACACGTACCTCGATGCGAATCCGGGCAAGGAGGTGCGCACAAAGCTCATCGAGGCGTTCAACGTGTGGCTCAAGGTGCCCGCGCGCAAGCTGGATGCGATCTGCAGCGTGGTGCGCATGCTGCACACCGCCTCGTTGCTCATGGACGATGTCGAGGACAACTCGGATCTGCGTCGTGGCATCCCCGTCGCCCATAAGATCTACGGCGTACCCCAGACAATCAACACCGCCAACTACGTCTACTTTCTCGTATTCAGCGAGATCTTTCGCATGAACGAGGGCTCGTCGCCCGCTACATCGCCGCCACTGTCACCGGAAGAAGCAGATGGAACGAGGGCGACGGTGGAGAGGCTTGTCGTGGACGAACTGATCAACCTGCATCGAGGACAGGGTATGGATCTGCTATGGCGCGATAGTTTGATCTGTCCTACCGAGGAGGAGTATGTGGAGATGGTCAACAACAAGACGGGCGGACTGTTCCGCATTGCAGTCAAGCTGATGATCTCGCAATCGCCGCCTGCGCACTCGGCGCACTTTCCAGACCTGATCCCCATCGTGAATCTGATCGGACTGCTCTTCCAGATCCTGGACGACTTCATGAATCTGCAGAGCAGCAAGTACGCCGAGAACAAAGGGTTTGCAGAGGATCTTACGGAGGGCAAGTTTAGTTTCCCCATAATCCACTCGATCCGCACGAGTGTCATTGACACGGAAGCGGGGGGCACGGCCAATCGACAGATCCTCAACGTCCTCAAGCAGCGACCTACGGATTTGGCGACCAAACAGTATGCCGTGTCGTACATGCGCAACGTCACGCGCTCGTTCGACTATACCACCGACGTCCTCGAGCGACTGCATGCGCAGGCGCACAAAGAAATCAGCCGGCTGGAAGACCAGCTCGCCACTCCGAATCCTGCGCTCACCCACATCCTAGCGTCACTCCGCAACAGCTGGACGTCTGTATAGCCAATCGCATCGCAATTTCCAACCTGACATACATGCGAGGGCTCAGAGCTTGGCTGGTGGATTGGCATCTTCGGCTTTGCGCGTCTGGGCCATCTTGAGCAGCGCATAGAGCGTTTGGAGACGCGGCATGTCGAGACCGTTACGGCGTGCGATGCGGATGGGATTTCCCAGAATCACCTCGAGCTCCATGGGTCGTCCCGCTTGCCAGTCGAGAAGCATGCTTGGTTTCCCGCCCGTATTGCGCTCGGTGCTCTTGAGGATTCGGTCCGGACTGGCGTGTTTCTTGGCGTCAAACTCGATGCCGAGGATCTTGGGTGCGGTGGTGAAGATCTCGTTCATGCACGCATGCAGGTGGGTGCGCAGTTCCGAGTCGAGCGCCATACGTGCATTGGGCGTACCTCCCGATAGCACCGACGACGGATTCATGGATGCATTGATGCACAACTTGTGCCACCGTGTCTGCTGCAACGAAAGCTCCGATGCAAACTCGGCATCGCGAATCCCATTAGCCGTAAACCACGCAACAAGTTGATGAATATGCCCATCCGTCGTGGATGATAGTTGGTCCAGCAGATTCTGGTCGGAGAGGAGCGAGTTGGGTTTGGCCTGTCCGTTGGTGTACGTGCCCATGGTGATGCGGGTCCATCGGTTCTGACGGATGACGCCATGACGGATCTGCTCGGCACTGATCACCGTCACGGCACTCACGATGGGGTTCTGGCCGAACTCGGCCCTGTGCACCTCCTCGATGCCTACGCCGTTCTGGATGAGCACGATGCAGCTGCCTTGCACGCCGCGTGTGACGAGCGGCGCAATGTCGAGCGCATCGTTGGTGATGTCCGGCAGCGCCTTGGTGGTCACCACGACGTAGTCCCACTGGAACGAGCCGCCCTCGGTGTATTCGCCAGCCTGCTTGATCGATGCAAAGACGCGGTAGGGCGTGAAATGGTAGTTGCCAAACGAATGCGTCTCGAGCTGCACGCCCTTCTCGGCGATGGCCTTGTAGTTGGAGCGGCAGACGAGCGAGACCCGCACGTCGCGGCCCAAGTGGTGCCCGTGAAGCTTGGATGCGTAGAAGCAGCCGACGGCACCAGCCCCCACGATGAGGACATGCACGGGTGCAGAGTCAGACATGGTTGCGAGAGGGGCAAGGGATACAAGGTTGAAGAGATGTAGGTGGGGAAGATGGGAGAGTGCGGGGAGAGCCAGCGCGGCTCGCAACGGTCGGCAACCAAATTGCGAGCTTTCAGGGCGGCGAAAACCGATGTGTAGCCGGGAGGCGCCCAGTCAGCCATTGTTAGGTCATGCACATCACACCGTCTCTTCATCTGGCCTTCGCCGTCACACAGTCACCCACACGGGCCACAGACAGCGTGCGTGGTCGCATCCAAGAGACAGAGAATGGTTGTTGAACGCGAGAAGCGGGAATAAGGACTATGTACAATGCGGGACACGAGTCTAGTGGTGAAAGCGACAGCGAGATGGGATGCGGATCAGAGCGTGAGATTGTACTCGTACTCGCTCTCTGTGTTCTGGCTGAGCCAGAGCAGGACGGTGGAAAACATGATGCTGGCGTTTTGAACGACATTGGCAACGCCGTAGTATTCATAGCCCTCTGGCAAGGCCGGAACGAGGTACTTGACCGTCAGCACGGTGATGCTACCCGCCAGACCGCCGGCCATGAGCGCAAAGCCGATAAAGAGAAACAGGCGTGCCCTCCACTGCACGCTATCGGTGGCAAACGAGCCGCCTCCTCCGCCGCCGAAGGAGAACGCGGCGCCGACATCCGTCAGATGCTGCTTGTCGATGAGGTTGACGACGATCATGCCGAGCGTGCCGCACAGGCCGGGCACCCAGTCGGCAAAGGTGATGTAGGTGGCTGGTGGATCGTAGGGCGCGTTGGGATCAATGGGTTTGCGCAGACGCATGGACGAGATGATGGAGGCGTCGAGGAAGAACCACCAGCCTAGGGCGAAGAGTGCGCCAGAGAGGTAGATGCCCGCCTGGCGCTTGCTCGTCTGCATGAACGCCGGCAGCGAAGGCAGCGGCACGAGGCACACGCGCCTGGGATCGTACGAACGTCTTGGTAGCGACATGCCGAGAAGATGTGGATATGCGCTTGGATGTGGTGCGTGCCTAGGCTGGCAGTAGGTAGATCGATGGTGGATGGCTGGATGGCATGCAGCTTAGTTGGTGGGGGCTTGCTGAGCCGAGCTGAGCTGTGCGCGTGTGGAGGAAAAGGCGCGGAGCCGACGTCGCCCGCGATTCTGGCCGAGCTGTGAGGCCTCCTCCTTTCGCACATGTCGAAGAATTTAAAATGGTGGCGCGTGCGCAGAGTGGCGCACTTTTCTGGGCGCGATTTTCCGCCTTTCCGCTTTCGGCAGAGGTGAAGGCAAGAGGGCTCGAGGCTCGATGCGGCTTTGAAAGAGAAAAGACAGCCATCCGTGCCTCGCCAATAATGGAGAAAATCGCCCAAAATCCGACGCGGCGAATGGAACTTCAGTCGGCTCGCGCCCACAGCACACCGCATTACGCCAGACCACAGACGACAGCCGGTCCAACGCATGGTCCACCCTCTCCAACAGCTACCGTCAACAACCATTACTATCACTATCACCACACCCTTCAGCACCACCACCCACACTCGGGCGACCCACTCTTCCTCGCTCGATCTGCCATCCGCCACAGTGTCTTCGCTCAAGCGCAAGGCTTCCGGCGATCTTGCTTCTGCTCGCCAACGCAAGCCTGCCGCCTCGCCCGTGCTTGCACCCTCCCAGCTCGCCAACACCCCGGCGGCATCTCATATCCACGACTCTGGTCACGACCGCACCAGCACCTGCTCCATCGTCTCGGTAGACATGTCTGCCCTGCCGCAGACCGTCGACTACTCGGCCACACACGAAGCTGCGGTCGCCGCTGCAGCTGCAGCAGCCTCGGCAGCCGCATCGTCATCCCGACCCACGCCCGATGCAAGCAAAACAGCAGCGCTACCGGCGCACGTGGCGAGTGCCAACTCGACGGGCACGTACAGCTCCGCCTCGCTGCCGCTGGCCATCGCCGCACAGCAGCGCAAGCTGAGCGGGCGGTATGCGCTCGCCGACTTTGCCGTGGAGCGCACGCTGGGCACGGGCAGCTTCGGTCGCGTGCATCTGGTGCGCTCGCGCCACAACCATCGCTTCTACGCAATCAAGGTGCTGCGCAAGGAACAGGTGGTCAAGATGAAGCAGGTCGAACACACCAATTCGGAACGCGCGATCCTCAGCATCGTGCGTCATCCGTTCCTGGTGAATCTGTGGGGCACGTTCAAGGACTCGACGTTTCTCTACATGGTCATGGACTACGTGCCGGGTGGCGAGCTCTTTACGCTGCTGCGCAAGTCGCAGCGATTCCCGCATCCGGTCGCCAAGTTCTATGCCGCCGAGGTGGCACTCGCCATCGACTATCTGCACCAGAACAACATCATCTACCGCGACCTCAAGCCCGAAAACATCCTGCTGTCGGCAGACGGACATCTCAAGATCACCGACTTTGGCTTTGCAAAGTACGTGCCGGATGTCACCTGGACGCTGTGCGGTACGCCCGACTACCTCGCGCCCGAAATCGTCTCGAGCAAGGGCTACAACAAGAGCGTCGACTGGTGGGCCCTCGGCGTACTCCTCTACGAGATGCTTGCCGGTCATCCACCGTTCTTCACCGAAGACGGCAACCCGATCAAGCTGTACGAAAAGATCATCGCGTGCAAGGTGCGATTCCCGCCCTACTTTGAAACGGGCGTCAAGGATCTGCTCAAGAACCTGCTTACCGCCGACCTCAGTAAGCGATTCGGCAACCTGCATCGTGGCAGCAAGGACATCTTTGGCCACATGTGGTTCGCAGAGGTGGATTGGGATCGGCTGTACAAGCGCGAGATTCCGGCTCCCTACCTTCCCACCGTCACCGCCGACGGCGACTCGAGCCAGTTTGAGCGCTACCCGGAAAACGACGTGTCCGAATACAGCCGCACCGATCTCCCGGACAACTTGGGCCATCTCTTCCCCGATTTCTAGCACAGCATCCCTTGTAAACCCGCCGTTGGTTTTGGCAAAGACCCTTTATTTTCACTGGCATGGTGCATGCGTGTAGGTGGAGTGGTGCTACAGGTCCGAATGGGCAGCCTTGCGAGCGGCGGCACGGGAACCCTTGATCTCGAGCAACTCGACTGCCAGTTCCCAACGAAGCGGCCGATGCGACAAATTGGGTGAGCAGATTGCCTCGCATCAACGTTGGATGTGTTGGTGTGGGTGGACGACATACCTTCAAAGATGAGATGGGCATTGGGGGGGATTGCACCACCAGCGCCGCGCGCGCCGTATCCGTCCGAGGGTGGGATCTTGAGCTTTCGCTTCTCGCCCACGCACATATCGCGCAGACCCTTGTCCCAGCCCTTGATCACCTGGCCCGTCCCCACTGCACAATCCCCGCCTTGTCAGTACCACTTCGCCTCTCCGTAGGAAGCTCCATTGACTTACGAGTGAACTCGAAGGGCTGACCGCGGTCGAGCGATGAGTCGAACTTGGTGCCATCCGCCTGTCATCCCTGACAGCGTCAGTATGTATCTCTTGCGCAAAGCTCGAGTCGGTGGTTCACTTACGAGGGTTCCGGTGTAGTGCATGGCGAGCAGGTCACCTGCTTGGGACTTGTCGTCGCACACCTCGGGGCGGAACTTGACGCCCACCTGAAGCTTATCGGGCAGACTCTCTGCTGCTGCTGCAACGCCTGCCAGCACTACAACTGCTGATGCCAAGGTGAACTTCATCTTGATGTTGAGCGTATTTGAAGGTGCGTGTGTATGGTGGTGGTGCGGAAAGTGTGTCCTGTGCGCACACGCTGGGTCGGTGCGGGGGAGTTGACGTGGAGACTTGTAAAATTCCTATCGGCCGTTAAATTTTCCAGCTCACGAGGGGTCTTCACTCCACTTTGTATGGATGCAGAGTTTGGCAGCCAACCACCATGTCTGCACATCGTCCTACGTTCGAAGCTGCCAAGGGGCGAGCGCCTTCTGCACGCGGATCGCAGCAGGTGTCGCTGCGCCATATCCCCGCACAGACCAAACTCAAGTTCCGAACGCCAGCAGCCGATGCACCACGTCGAGATCTCAAGCGCGAGTTGCAGCTCGCCGAATGGACCGCCACCAATCGCAAGCGCGCCAAACAGGGACTCGACGCCCTACCCCCTCCCACTACAGAGCAAGACGAGGAGGCGGAATCAAGCAGGCAAAGTGCGCTAACTCTCGCGCTGGAAATGGATCAAGACAGCGAAAATGAAGCCGAAGGTTCTGCCTCCGATCACGACGGCGACGACAACGAAGATAGCGAGGAGGAGGAAGAAGAGGAGGAGGAAGAGGAGGGGAGCGATGAGGAGAGTGAGGATGAGGAAGCAGCGTTGCTGCGAGAGCTCGAAAAGATCAAGGCGGAACGAGCTGCCGAAGCCGCGCGACGGGCCGCCTCCACCGCAGCAGCCGACCAGCTCTCGCGCGACGACGAGATCGCCACAGGCAATCCGCTCCTCAACCTCCAGTCCGCCATGGCCTCCAGCACAGCCGGCAAAAGCGCCGACTTTGGCGTGCAGCGAAGATGGGACGACGACGTCATTTTCAAGAACCAAGCCGCCCCTCGCTCCTCTGGCTCCCAGGGCTTCGTCAACGACCTTTCGCGGTCCGAGTTCCACAAAAAGTTCATGAACCGTTACATCAAATAGTCCCCACATCTTTCGCCTGGGGTTTGTACCATCATCCGCGTCACAGCTGTACTAGTATCGTCCAATCGAAGTTCGTATTTGTATCACTTCATCTGCCTGGCTGCGCGTCATTCCATAGACCCAATGCTGCTGGGAGTAAGGTGGGGTATGGCGGATGGAAGCCATGCGAGGAGATCACAGTGCGGAACGAGGATGCAGCGAGCCGCGCAAATCGGATCCACAACTACTCTACTGAGGTTGCGCGGAGCAGTCCATTACGCACGAAGTGCGACTGAATGATCCTTAGAGCCGGAGCTGTCGACGTGAGCATCAGCTGCTACGTCCACGAGCTGTGCCCGTTCAAACAGCATGTCCACGGCCCAAGCGAGCTCTGAACGTGGATCAGGGTGAGATCAGGCAGACGGTTGAGAGATCGAGGATGAATCTAGGTCGAAGCTGGTCGCAATAAAAGCTGCCTCGCCTGCTTGAATCTAGCGCATTGCGGCGTGTAGAAGCTGATCCAGTCGATATGCTCGCTGAACCTTCCTCCCATCACGCTACTCCAATCCGTAGAGACGCAAGTACAGTCTGTAAAAAACAATGCAGATTCCGATTCTACATGCAAAGAAAGACGAGACTCCTCGAGCGCAAATGCCAACAGCGGCCCTAATGAACACCCTCGCGCTCAAGATCAGCCAGCAGACCCGCAAGGACGGCCGAGTAGACAAAGACGAACTGCCTGCCTGTCTGGATGAGCGACATTCTCTGCTCGCGCACTGTCTCGACCGTGGTCTTGACGAGGTCGACTCCCTCGACATACGCCTGGTCGGCGGCCTTTTGCGGCGAATCGCCGTTGTGCTTCAGGGCGCTAGTCAGTCGGGCGTTGTCCTTGGCCACCAACACCTGCGGTTCGGCGGCGGTATCGGTGACCGAGGTCATTGACGCACTCGTGCTTGGTGTGCCTGTCAGCACGTCAAACGACCCGGACCCAGCCGAGTCGCTTGCCGACATGCTCTCTCCACGTGCTGCTCCAAAGCCAAACGAGTTGCTGCTCGCAACGTCAAACGGCGTAGGCTCGTTACTGCCCGTGATCGTCGAGGTCGATTGGTCGCCTGCTGCACTCGGGCCGGTGGTGTCTGCCTGACCCGCTTCGTCGCCCTGCGAGCTCTGGCTCAGAGCAAGCTCAAACGGATTCATGGCCGACAGCAGCGCCTCTTCGATCGACCTCGAGCCGCCGTCGGGCACGGCGCCAGTCGTAGGCGAAAGGCCGTTGGTACTCGACAGGCGCGAATGAACGCCTGCCGCCGACGAAAATGACGACCTCGCCGAGCCGCCACCATGGAATGAAGGCGTCGACACCTCGGAAAAGGGCGACGAGGCCTGCCTCCACGCATCCGAAGACAGATGCGGAGGGAGCTGCAGCGCATTGCCGCCGCGCGTAGGCGAGTGCAGCTTCAATCCTGCTCCGTCTCCCTCCTGCTTAGGCGAAGTCATGGCACTCGCGGCTGAGTCGTTGCTGCCGCCAGACTGCATGGCACTCGCGCGCAACTTGCCCATGGCGGCCGCGTTGAACTTGAACGTGGGCGAGCTGAACGGGTTGATGAATCCGCTCGGCCCTGCCGCACTCTCACCTGATTGGGCCTGCGCCTCGGGCGCCAGCTGCTGGCTGACTCCGCCTGCACTGCGCTGGCTGCCCAGGCTGCTGCTGAGGTTACTCGCTGCGTCGATGCCAGAGCTGCTCTCGTTGGACCTGGACCTGAACATGGGCGGTGGCGAGCTCAGATCGCGGCCCAAGCTCGTGCCTCCATGCGTGCTGCCCATGTCGATGTCCATGCCCGTCGGCGACAGTTCGCGCTTCAAGCTGCGTCTTGGCGTTCGCGGGAAGCGGTCGCCCAGAGGCGACGAAGCTGGGGCCATCTCGACCTCGGGTGTGGCATCGGACACAGCCGCGGCCGCACCTGTGTCACCGGCACCTGCAAGGCCGTTCTCCCATGTCGGAGGCTCGGGCACCTGGGAGGGGTCGACATGGCCAGTGGCAGCGAGCTTCTGACGGCGGCGCACTCTGCGGAGCGCGTCGAGCGTGGCATCAATGACGATGTACGCGCCTGTGCGACCTACGCCTGCAGAGCAATGCACGATCATGGGTCCAGCTGTGCCGGTTCTTCCGCGGGAGACCGCGTTGCGCACATCTGCGTCCGCTGCATTCTGCGCGCCCGCCGCCATGTCGATGAGCAAGAGCAGCGACCCGGGCGTCTCTGGGATGTGGTAGTCCGGCCAGGCGATATACTGGAGCTGAACCACCCTGCGCGGCTCGACGTGCGGCTCGGCGAGGTTCTTGAGCAGGAATGTCCTGCGTACCGTTGTGGGCTCCCGCTTGCCGCCCGAAGGCGTGTGATGTTGCGGCTGGGACGGCATCGAGGGGAAGAGCGCACCGCCCTGATCGGCGCCGCTGCCGAGCACGCCCTCGCACTCTTCGGAGCGCATTTTGTTGCCTTGCTGGTCGAGCACGACCTCTTCGAGCTTGGTGAGGCGGATGTGATCGCCGTACTGGGAGGCGAGCCAGTAGGGGTGGCTCTGGAGGCGGCCGCTCTCGTGCTCGCGGGTGAGCATGACGATGACGCGGCTGTCCTGCTCCCACACGGCGGTCCAGAAAGCGTCAAAGGTGCTGGGAAGCGGCGCCTGGGTGGCGATGTAGCGGCGCTGACTGCCGAGCTGCTGGGGCGGCTGCACGAAGGAGGCGTTGAGGTAGTCGGAGCCGGAATCGTGCGCAGACTGGGGCTTGTTCAGGCGCACGCGAGAGTGCTCGTAGGTCCAGATGTTGTTGTAGCGGTTATCGGCGCCTCGCTCGAGCGCGGCTGCAATGCTGAAGGGGAATGCGTGCGATCTAGCGTCGAGATGACGCACGCCGAGCGACGGCTTCTGCATGGCAGCAGCCTGGGCGGCGGCAAAGTCCTTGGCGCGCGGGTCGCAGTCGGACTCTGCCGAGTGCTGTTGCATGGTGGCGATGAGACGATTTTGCTCGGCCTTTTCAATATCAAAGAAGGCCTGTGCGAGAGCAAGAGCGCGGTCGGCGGGGGAGAGGTGGACGAGCTTCTGCAGGAATGGTGGCAAAGCGCTCACCTGCGCATCAGACATGGAGGGCAGATCCATGGGGATCTTTTCGGTGATGCCGTGCTGCAGTTCTCTGTTCTGACGGATGTTGTCAAAGAAGGGATTGGCGCACGCAGCCGCAGCTGCAGCTCGATTCGAGCTCGCGGCCTCGGTATCATTGGCGCCGGATTGAGGCTGACTCTGCTGATGATGAGCGAGGTTCAACTGGAGCGAGCCTGTACCTGCACGGTTTGCACCCTCTTTGGCAGGCGAAGGGATGCTGCCTGGCCAGCCGGCGACGGTGCTCTGTGTTTGGAAAGCCTCTTTGGGCAGACCGCGGGGCTGAACGAGAGACTGTCGAGCGTCGGTGTCAGCGGGGCTGGTGGTGGAAGGCGATGCTGTGATACCGTTGAGCTTGAGCGTAGGCGGTAGCTTCATGCGTGCATCTGACCCGTTCCGAGATGGTGCCGGCTTGGCTGCTGCGGCCGCGCTTGAATCCGCATGGTCTGCTGTCCTCTGGAGTGCGGCCGAGTCGATAAAGTCCTTTGCGCGCTTTGAGCGAGCGAGCTTGTTGAATCCGCCGACGAGCCAGCAAAGTTCGCCTGCAAATCCGGCGGCTTCGAACTTCTTGAGCACGCCGATGAGACAAGGTCCACCGCCGCCGGCGGTGGCGTTGCCGGTGCCGTCGATGCGGGAGGTGTCAGTGTCGAGGACGATGATCTTTGTGATGCCGGGTTCCTCGGGCAGGGTGATGGTGGCGCCGCGCTTGCGTACGGCGTCGATGGCTGCTTGGGATGCATCTGGCTTTGGCTTGAGCGGGCCCTTGCGCCAGCGCATGAAGCGACGGCGGTCAGCGATGCTGCCGAGCATCTCGTCTTCGATGCGCTCTACAGTGATGGCGGGACGCTTGAGCAAGGTGCTGGGAGCGCAAATGTTGATGCTGGAGACTACGCGTGCGGTGGAGAAGGAGGTGGAAGGACGAATGTCGAGGATGAGAACGTCGTCTGGAGCGTCGGCGGTTGACGACGATGACGACTGCGCGGGGGATGCTGAGGCGGCGGCCTTTGGTTGCTTCCACGAGGGCGGATTGAGCGTGTCTGCGAGCGCATCTACGTCGAGGGCTTTGAACTTTGTGAGATCATCTGTAGAGGTACTAGCTCTTGGGTTGACGGACGAGGAGGAGGAAGAGGAAGGGAGAGGAAGGGATGCGCTGGAGGAGAGTGCAACCTTGAGTCTAGCGGAGAGATTGAGATGGCTGCGGGATTGGGAAGCTGCTGATGAAGGCGAACCGCCGGCGGCCATCTTTTTGGGGACGGAGGTGGCGTTTGCTGCTGGGGTGGGAGGAACGCCGAGACGACCGATTTGAAAGCGGTCTGGCAAAGCGGTGGTCATGCCACCGTCCGGGAAGAGCTTAGCCCAAGGGTGAGGATCTGGGTCGGCATCGTTGTGGTGTGCGGAAGCGCTTTGGTGGGATGGGACGCGCGCACCGGATGCCGAGACGAGAGGGGTGGCGAGTGCAAAGGGGCTGGCGATGCGAACAGCTCCCGGGTTAGGCCCGTTGGGATCAGGGACGTGGATAGCGGCAAAGTAGTCTGGCTCTGCGTTGTTGTTTGTGGCGGCGACGGAGGGTGGATTTGACATGCGTGATGTGGTGGCGGAAGCGGTGGAAGAGAAGGAGGAGGAAGAGGAGGATGAGCCAAAGTTGAGCGAGGGCAAGAGGGAGCGCCTCGACTTTGTCTTTGTGGCTGATTCTGGTGGTTGGGTATGCATCACGATCTGTGGCGGGCCAGGGAGCGCGGGAGGGGAGTCTATTATTGCGAACGAGCGGTTTCAATGTAAGTTGCGGGTTGCGAGGTTGGACAAAAAGGTGTACGGATCAGGAGCGCACCATGACGCTGGTGGAAGCAGAGATGGTGGGATCGGTGATCAAAGCATGGTCGATGTAGCCCGGCGACAGAGGATGCAGTGTGAGACTTGGTTGTGGGCGGTCGATGGACGAAAAAGGCGAGGGCGAAGGCGGCGGATGCGTATGCGATGTGGAAGACAGTTGGGTTGGTGGGCTTGAAGGCAGAAGGTAGTGTACAGTTGAGGAGAAGCGCGGGGATGGAAGTGCAGCGAGGCGAAGAAGTGCAGTGGTGGTGGCGATACGGGCTGGATGAAGTGACGGTCGGTGGAGGTGGGCTGCGGACAAGGCAGGAACGGGGATTAGGAAGGCAGCCAAGAGCAAGCTGGCGGGCAGGCTGGCAGGTTACAGTAGCACTCTAAAAAGCTGATGGCGCCATGGCGACACAAAAGAGAGCGGCAACCGAGCAGCCTCGACTGAGGTCACTCGACCCGAACCGCACAATTACGCTTCGCTGCCGCTGCCCGCTGCTGCGCTCAGAGGCGTGTCAAAGTGGAGTGAAATTCAGTCATTGCTTCAGCGTGCCAACCGCTGCACAAGCTCGTTGGCACCCTTCGTCGCCATACAGTGTGACTGCGCAATGCGGGGGAAGCAGACGGGCATCAATTAGACCCATGACTATCCAGCATCCCAAGCTCGAAGCCGGGTCGGACGTAAGGTCGCCGCTGGTTGGTGAGTGCTGATGAGCGCTGCTGAGCGCTGCTGAGCCAGGGCCCGCATGCAGGATTGCGCACTCGACCCACGCTTCGCGCGCGCCTCAATCCAAAAATACTCGTCACCGCTTTTTGTCTTCTTGGCAGCCAGCCAGCCAGCAAGACCATCAAAGCCAGCAAGCCAGCGGACCAAAAAGGACCCTTGAAAGCGAAGCGGTCATCTCTGCTTTTTTTGCAAGACAAGCTCGAGGCCCAGCCTGGGGACCTAATTTGCAAGTTGACTCCTGTCTCAAGGTGTGTTCCTGCCGTTTCAAAGCGAGAAGACAATCCGGACAGACAGACGACGCAAGGCGGGATCGCGCCAGACGCGCAACGACGTCAAACCACACAGCACCCTGCCGCGCGCAGTCCATCGCTCGGTGCCTATTCATCCTGCGCCCTTTGCGACTTGCAACTGTATCTCGCGCATGCACTCAAGTGACACTCAGTCATCCACACTCGTGACTGATCGCCCGCAGCGTACCGTTGTTGAGCCACCTTTCTTCTTCTGAGGAGCGGCGGCACAGCTCATCTCGAACGCTGCTTCGAGATCTCTTGTAGGCGACAGGCGATACTGAGGACAGGCGACATCATCGACGTCAAGCCATCGGTCAACCCGTTGTGTCAGAGTTGGCGTCGCGTTCTCAGGGCTGCCCAGACCACCACCACATGGCGTGGCTTGCCCCGGTCCGATGAAACCCAGCATGGCTACTGTTGACAGTGAAGGCGAGTTTCAGACATGACGTAAGGTGGGGCGTCGCCACCAAATCGAGAGCCGAGGCGCAGTCATCTTCGATCTGACATTGCCGCTCTGTTTTCGTGCGAGACTATCATACAGTTGTGAGTTTGGAGTAAGTCTTACATTCTTGCCGGGGCGGTCCTCATCTGCACATCCCGTCGAATGAGACCCTTGAATGGCCCCTCCCGATGCAATCTATGGACAGAAAAGGCCCTGCCATGTGACTTGGCATCGGCATGCCATGACAGTCTCGTCGCTGGCTCAGCCTCGGATTCAAATACGACTAGGGCCGGGCAAGGTGAGGGAGGGGAAGAAATGCGGATCTCTCCGTGTCTTTGAAGCGGAGGTTCGAATTTGGCGCGCTGTGATTTGCTCGTCGCAGCGTAGGGCCGCAAATGCTCGTAGCTGTGCGTGATCGGGGTGCGCGTCCTCAATCCTTTAGAAGTGTAGAAGTGTACGGCACGCCGGCATCGGCTCCAAGCGTCCGAAAGCCGAATCGTGCCGCTGCCTCGCTCCCCGATGCAAAATGCAAAAGGACGTGGCAGACGCTCAGGCAGACGCTCAGGGTTTCGCTCGCGGCCGGACGGATGATTCCGATGCGAAGGCTTTGGATTTCATTCCTCCGCTCCTCCCGATGCCCGCCAGCTGAGCCATAGCATCTGTGCGGCCCACATGACTCGCGGGCGACACCGGCGAATTGCGGTCTCAATCGCCACGGGACTGACAGCCCAACGCTTGTTTCCGTGCCGTTCAAAGGGTGCCTTTGACCGGTCCACGCTGCCACGATCAACACACAGAAACACTCGAGCCAAGTCGAAGAAAGAGAAATAGAAAAAACAACGGCAGGACGCGGCGGCTGAACTTTTCCGCGAATTCCTAAAACCAAACCCTTCTTCCTCGTGTGGATGCGCCAGCGAGCGCCAGTCAACGCCAGTCGACGCCAGTCAAAGCCAGTCAAAGCGCCGACCAGTCAGGTCACGTCGCATCGCATCGGCCAAAAACGCGCGCCAAATTCAGAGCGGGAGAGCGGAAGAGAGAGAGAGAGAGAGAGGGAGACGGAATGAGGAAGCATTCGCAGGGCTCCTGTTGGTCCCTCCACAAGTTCGTCTCCGTAGAGCGAGAGAGAGTGTGTGTGTAACAGTGTCTGCCCCCCTCGCACGCCACCTTGCCCACCTACCTTCACCCTCGACCTCAACACCATCAAGCCTAGCTTGTCGTTAGGCTACCCAACCCCCTCTCCGCCTCGTCAGCATGCTGCGAAGCATCACCTCCCGATCCATGCCCCGGGCGGCTTGGAGGGCCTCCACCCTCCCATCCGCCTCGGCTCGCATCGCAAAGCCTACGGCTCTCAGCGCCTCGCTCAGACACTACCAGTCCTCTTCAAAATCCGAGCAGGCCAGCCCCGCGCCCGCAAAGCCCAGCGCTCCCACCGGCTCCGACACCTTCATCAACACCACAAACGCCTACTACGCCGAAGAGATGCACAAGCTCTGGAAGCAGGACCGCTCCTCCGTACACGCCTCCTGGGACGTCTACTTTAGCGGCCTCGCAAAGGGCCTCCCCTCCGAGCAGGCCTACCGCGCTCCGCCCACCCTCATGCCCCTCCCCATGGAGGCTCCCCCCGTCGACGTCTCTGGCTTCTCCGGTTCCACCCAGGCCGTCGATGACCACCTCAAGGTACGCTCCCTTCCTTCCGCTCTCTCACGCAATCTCCTCGCCCGATACTGACCCCTTCGCTTTTCGAAAACACTACAGCTCCAGCTCCTCGTCCGTGCCTACCAGGTCCGCGGCCACCGCATCGCCCGCCTCGACCCTCTCGGCATCCTCGACCCCGACCTCGACCCCAACGTCCCCGAGGAGCTCAAGATCGAGCACTACGGCTGGAGCGAGTCCGACCTCGACCGCAAGATGCGCCTCGGCCCTGGTCTCCTCCCCAACTTTGTCGACTCCGGCATCCAGGAACTCACCATCCGCGAGATCATCGACGCCTGCAAGCGCATGTACTGCGGCTCCATCGGCGTCCAGTACGTCCACATCCCCGACCGCGAAAAGTGCGACTGGCTCCGCAAGCGCATCGAGACCCCCGAGCCCTTCAAGTACTCGGTCGAGGAGAAGCGCACCATCCTCGACCGCTTGATCTGGTCCGACTCCTTCGAGCGCTTCATCGCCTCCAAGTACCCCAACGAGAAGCGCTTCGGCCTCGAGGGCGGCGAGTCGCTCATCCCCGGTGTCAAGACCCTCATCGACCGCTCCGTCGAGCACGGCGTTGAGAGCGTCACCATCGGCATGCCCCACCGTGGCCGTCTCAACATCCTCGCCAACGTCATCCGCAGGCCCATCGAGGGCATCCTCCACCAGTTCGCCGGCAAGGAGGACGACGGTGAGGGCGGCGGAGACGTAAAGTACCACCTCGGCGCCAACTACGTCCGCCCCACCCCTTCGGGCAAGAAGGTCGCACTCTCCCTCGTCGCCAACCCCTCGCATCTCGAGGCAGAGGACCCCGTCGTGCTCGGCAAGACGCGTGCTCTCCAGGACTTTGCCAAGGACTCGGAGCACAAGACCTCCATGGCGCTCCTCATGCACGGTGACGCCGCCTTTGCCGGTCAGGGTGTCGTGTACGAGACCATGGGCATGTACAACCTCCCCTACTACGCCACCGGCGGTACCGTCCACATCGTCGTCAACAACCAGATCGGCTTCACCACCGACCCGCGCTTCGCCCGCTCCACCCCGTACCCCTCGGACATTGCAAAGTCCATCGACGCTCCCATCTTCCACGTCAACGGCGACGACGTCGAGGCCGTCACCTTTGTCTCCCAGCTCGCAGCAGACTGGCGCGCCACCTTCAAGAAGGACGTCGTCATCGACCTCGTCTGCTACCGTCGCCACGGACACAACGAGACCGACCAGCCCTCCTTCACCCAGCCCCGCATGTACGCCGCCATCGCAAAGCAGGACCCCACCCTCACAAAGTACGCCGCTCGCCTCGTCGAGGAGGGCAGCTTCACAAAGTCCGACATCGAGGAGCACCAGAAGTGGGTCTGGGGCATGCTCGAAGAGGCCTTCGACAAGAGCAAAAACTACCGCACCGAGGAGCGCGAGTGGCTCTCCAGCGCCTGGGAGGGCTTCCCTTCGCCCAAGGAGCTCCGCGAGCAGATCCTCGACCACAAGGACACTGGCGTCAAAGAAGAGACGCTCAAGCACATCGGCAAGACCGTCTCCAGCTACCCGGACGACTTCACCGTGCACCGCAACCTCGGCCGTATCCTCAAGACGCGTCTCAAGACCGTCGAGGAGGGCAAGAACATCGACATGAGCACCGGTGAGGCGCTCGCCTTTGGTTCGCTCGCCCTCGAGGGCAACTACGTCCGTCTCTCCGGCCAGGACGTCGAGCGCGGCACCTTCTCCCAGAGGCACTCCGTCCTCCACGACCAGGAGAACGAGGGCACCTACACGCCCCTCCAGCACGTCGGCGAGGGCCAGGCGCCGTTTGTCGTCTGCAACTCCTCCCTCTCCGAGTTCGGCTGCATGGGCTTCGAGCTCGGCTTCTCGCTCGTCTCGCCCCAGAACCTCACCATCTGGGAGGCCCAGTTCGGCGACTTTGCCAACAACGCCCAGTGCATCATCGACCAGTTCATCGCCTCGGGCGAGCGCAAGTGGCTCCAGCGCACCGGTCTCGTGCTCAACCTGCCCCACGGCTACGACGGTCAGGGTCCCGAGCACTCGTCGGCGAGGATCGAGCGATTCCTCCAGCTCTGCGACGACCACCCTTTCCGCTTCCCTACGCCCGAGAAGAGCAACAGGCAGCACCAGGACAGCAACATGGCCGTCGTCTACTGCACCACGCCTGCCAACTACTTCCACGTGCTCAGGAGGCAGGTCCACCGCGAGTTCCGCAAGCCCCTCGTCAACTTCTTCTCCAAGAGTCTCCTGCGTCACCCAGAGGCCAGGTCCAACCTTGAGGACTTCCTCCCCGGTACCGGCTTCCAGAGGTTCATTCCGGATCCGCATGCCAGCGAGGGCAAGGACGAGCTGGTTGCACCGGACCAGATCAAGCGTCACATCCTGACGTTTGGTCAGACCTACTTTGCGCTGCTCAACCATAGGCGCGAGAACAACATCAAGGATGTGGCGATCAGCAGGATCGAGCAGCTTTCGCCGCTTCACTACGAGGCCATCGTTCAGGCGCTCGACAAGTACCCCAACGCCGACCTCGTCTTCTGCCAGGAGGAGCCGCTCAACAACGGTGCATGGAGCTACGTCCAGCCCAGGCTCAGGACCGCCTGCAGGCATACTCAGCACCACAAGAACGACATCGTCATCCTCGCCAGCAGACCCCCCAGCTCCTCCGTCGCAACCGGCAGCAAGGTCGCCCACAAGGCAGAGGTCGAGGCATATCTCCGCGACGCCTTCGACCTCAACCGCAAGGCCTCCGACGAGGGCATCTAATCTTCTTCCCTTCTCTTTCTCTAGCTCGCACCCGCATGTAGATGCGGGTTTGGGTGTGTTCTCCAATTTTGACTCTCGTTTTTGGTTCATGTAGCAATGTCGTCTGTGGTAGGGGTGAAAGGGTGTGCTGATACTGCCCACCTGTGATGAGGGCAGGTTGTCGGATCTGAGGTCGAAGCGCTGCGTCTGAACGACAGTAGCCGACGCGAGCTCGAGCATCATCGGCAGTGTCGTCACCTCCCGCACGTCGATCCGCAACGTCGCGGAGGTGGGTGAGGTGGCGAGTCGGCGAGGCGGGTGAGGTCTCGCTGACGGCGTGAGCGGATGGGGCGAGACGGGTATCGACCCCTCGCTTTCGCAGGCACTCATCTAGCACGGGCAGATCCTTCGAGCAGTAGCGGAAACGGCGCGCCGAAATCCGTCCTCGGCCTCAAGGAGCTGCTCGCCGCCCGCGACGACAACGACGGCGACGGCGACGGCTCAAGGTTGGCTCTCCTGACCTGGTCATCAACTTCGAGCACCTCCGACCGTGCTACCAGCACTGGCTGCCTCGATTGACCGACAAGACGGACGGCGTTAGATCCAAACAAGGAAGACACTCCGCCCGCATCCTCGCCTTCCATCGCTGGTCCATCGGCTCCCATCTAATTTAGGTGCTGACTCAACGCGCAGCCTCGCAACGACGTGGTCAAGGTCGTACTCGTGGTCGTGGTCGTGGCCGCGGTCGAGGTCGTGGTCGTGGTCGTGGCCGCGGTCGAGGTCGTGGCCGTGATCGAGGTCGTGGCTGTGGCCGTGGCCGTGGCCGTGGTCGTGGTCGTGGTCGTGGTCGTCGTTGTCACGGATAGTCCACGCGGTGCTACTCCTTCCCGGAAGCTCGTGGTCTCGGCGCACGTCATGGAAGCTTCAATCCTTACGGTTCTCCTCCCCTGTGCCAAAGCAAAGACAGGTGCGCTCACTGTTGGTGGGTGTTCGGTTCGCCCGGCCCGCACCGGCATCGAATGTTCCCACCGATCCCATGCGCGCCTTGGAGGCATCGCTACACACATCCTCTCATACAAACTTTGCAAGCTCAAGCTCATTTCTCCCGACATGATCGTCAACTTCGAGCACCACCGCCTTGTCAGTCGCAGATGACCTCGAGGTAGGGAGAGGAAAACACGTTCGGCCGCTAGCTGACAATAGGAGGCTTTGGTCGATTCGTCCGTATGATTTCGCGTGCCAGGCCATGCTCGGGCGTTGAGCGCCTGGTGAACGGTTATCCCTCGATAGCCATCAACTCGGACGCCAAGTCCACCGCTGACATGATCATCTGCAGCGACAGCTCTGAGCGCTTGATTTCAGTCCGCACGGACATGAGCATTGACTAGCCGCCGGAATGACAACCCATATCAGTCCACGTGAGACCATCGATCTCGACCTCGACCATGACCACGACTTCGGCTTCGCCTCCGTTGCAGAAGAAATGAGAGACAGAAAGTATCAAGACCGGACCAAGAAGGGCTCCGAGGTCCGAGCCGCCATCTCGTACGACCTTTGGAGGCTGAAGCTAGTTCCCCTGACATGGTCGTCAATTTCGAGCATCTCCGGCCGTGCTACCAGCACTGACTGCCTCGATTGACCGACGAGACGGACGACGACTTTATCAAAAAGGCCTACGATCTTTTCTTGGCGGCGATTCGTTTGATCCAAACAAGGAAGACACTCCGCCCGCACCCTCGCCTTCCATCGCTGGTCCGTGGAACTCTCCCATTGAGGCAGCCGAATCTTCCGCCCCGCTCGTGAGCAGCTCAAAGGCACTCATCGACGTGGCCGACTCTTCCTCCGCGCTTCCTGACAGTCTCAACGAGCCCATCAACGTGTCTGACGCTCCCTCCCCGCCTCCTGGCAGCTGTAACGCTCCCATCGAGGTGGCCGACTCACCGCGCAGCCTCGGTCGGCATCGCTCGCCTCGCCTGTCTTGGTTGCCGATGCATGTGCGACACCAGAGCCTCACCACCTCCGGCACCATGCGCTTTGCTTGGCTCGCCCGCACGCCCGTCTTCTGCAGCAGCAGAGGCGCGCTCGATGCTGTGATAAGGGCGCATCGCTCCACGTCAATGGGTCCGGCGTCGCACCAGTAAGTGTGTTAGCCTGGATAGTCTGAGTTGGATTCGTGTATCACCTCTTTGAGGCGGGTGGGCGTCAGCTTGCAGAGGTCCTTGGACTCAATAACTAGAAGATTCTGACAGAGTTGCCCAGGGGCGAACGGCGAACTTGTGGCCACGACCCACTCCTGGTCGACTCTGGGATTCTTCAATTTACGGAGTTGGGATCGAGTCAAGGCATCGTCGTAGGTTCCGGTCGACGGGTGGTGATGGTTGTCGCGTGCTAAGGCGCAATGGAAGTCGGGGCCGGGGCTGAAGTCTTCTGCAACGGAGACGTGGTCGAAGTCATGGTCGAAGCAGCTGTCGGAGTCATGGTCAAAGTCGATGGTCGAAGTCGTGGTCGAAGTCTACGGTTTCACGTGGACTGATATGGCTCTGACACTCCGGCAATATGAGATCGATGTGTTGAAAGGCGCGGACGAAGCTAGATGCCGATGTCGACACAGACGGTCGATTCCGGCTGCGCGGACCGCGGTGCCGGTGCCCGGGATGAGCCGCGATGTAGGCGAGGGCAGGAGATCAGGCGTCAGACTCAGCACGGTTAGCAACGAGCTGCGCGTGCGGATGGGCCTTGCTTGGGGCGATGCACCCTTTTCCGAGATCTCGGTGTGGGACTGTGCCATACCCTGGCCGAAGCGCCTGGGCTGCCGTGGGCTCGGAGGCCTTGGGCGCAAAAGAGCGGCTTGCAGCATGCGCTCTCGTCTCCGCCTCTCGTCGTAACCAGGTCCTTTGCCACCAGTCGACATGCCAATGCACTTTGTCTTTCTCCATATGGCCTTGGCCTTGTCTTTCTTGATATGGCCTTGGCCTTGTCTTTCTTGATATGGCCTTGGCCTTGTCTTTCTTGATATGGCCTTGGCCTTGTCTTTCTTGATATGGCCTTGGCATGCGTGGATGCAGCCGTCGAGATTAGATGCTGATGCCGCCGCCATGCCCCGGTGGGAAAGAGCACACTCACCGTAGTTACTTGGGCACGTCGCCGTCAGACGGGCAGATGCCAGAAAGAGATTGTCAGCCGCTGCTTGGTCTCAACAAGCGATACGATTGTCCCGAGAATCGCGCCCTCGTCTAGCAGATTCTCGAGGACATGACGAACCGCACCGCAAGTGCTTACCGTGCGCAGGTCGCAGCTGTCGGCTTTGACCGCGTTCTCGACCTGTGCCTGCACGGCACCATCCGAAACCGATACGCAAAGAAGCGTAGCCAGCGCGGACCCGGGGAGGAAGCAAGGAATGCGCAGAAGAAGAGAAGGGGTCAGCGTCTGCTCGCAAAGAAGAAAATGCGCAGGGACGAGCTGGCGGACGAGCGCAACGAGGACATCGCAGCCGAATACGGCCCGATGCGCTCCGCCATTGCTAAGGCCACCAGCGAGGAAGACATCGAAGACGAGGACCTGCTCCTCTAGTCTGGTTCGACGTCTCAATCTCATCGGTCAAGTCGGATGCGTCACCACCGCCGTCAGCGCAGCCATAACCGGAGTTCGTCATCACTGTGTCTTGGACGCTGCCATCCAAGCCGCTCTAAGGCCACGACGCTGCCTCACAGTACTCTGCGACATTTTCGACACAGCGTGTCGAACCGCGTCGCCGGTCATGCGAGCAACTAAGCGCGTTCCCCATGTGCATCTGCTTGTGACATGCCATTCCGCGCCGGGCAGCCGGAGGTGACTAGCGGATTGCATACCGTGACTCGCATGCAGCGATTCAGAGCGCACTCGAGGAGGCCTTCTCGAGAGAGACCGCCGACGCTCGCTTCCTTTGCCCCGACTTTTGGTGATGCGACTAACCAACCGTGTCTCCCAACCGAGTTGAGCAACTCAGCCGCCTCCTTCTCGTCGGCGCTCACACGCACAGCCTTGGAGCAGCGTGCGTCAACTCGCTTGAACGCTCCCGCCCGGTCCAAGACGAATCTTCACTCGTTCAGCTCGTTTGTCTCAAGGCCATCTCAGTGCGGATGCCCACCGAATCCGCATCTCCAGCCGCAACACCACTTGGCCGCATCGACCGGCGCATCGGTATCCGCACCGACATCCGCCGCACGCTCCCAGCTCTTTCACCTGACACCCTCACGATTTCAAGACAATTGGCAGCGCATTCGGATATTGTGTGAAAAAGAAATACGATTCCGCCGCTCGGGCTTACTCTGCAATACCTTTGAGCTTGTTGCCCAAGACCAAGAAGCTCTCGTAGCTGGTTTCGGTTCCGGTGTAGTTCACCTTGAACTGCTGCACGCCGGCATAGGACTTAATGGCCTTCCTCCAATAGCATGCGGCACTGGCGGGACTGATGTACCTCTCCCTGAAGAAGCTCCATTGGTTGTCGGCGATCCTCTTTGCGCGTGCGTCGTCCTCGAGTAGCGAGTCCATGACTTCGGGCAATCGCATCCAGGTTCTATCCCTGAAGACCTGACCGCGGTCATCCTGGACCTCGGTGCCCGGCTCTGTACCGGTGTACTCGGGCACAAACACGATGTTCTGGTCGGGTGATTCCGGGTCCGGATTGTAGAGGTGCGTCCAGTGTTGGATCCACCGTGGCTCGTGGGTGACGATGACGGATCGACAGTTTTGGAGGTAGCGCAAGCGACCGGAGTAGGTCATGCCTTCGGGGAAGGCGTGGAACTTCCATTTGCAGTGGTCTGCCATGGAGACGAAGCCTTCGCGGTTGCCCCAGTCGAGCGGCTTGACGTCGTTCCACGCATGGTTCTCGGCGGCGGCGAGCAAGGCCTTGCGGTCGGCGGTGCCGACGCTCATGGCGCCGCGCCAAAAGAGCTTGCTGATCTTTGCGCTCCAGGGCGTGGCGTTCTCGAGCTCGAGCGTCTTTTCGCGGTGCTCGGTGTAGGAACCGATGCCCGGCTCGGGCCAGCTGTAAAAGCCGTAGTCGGGCATGAGCCAGAGGTCGACGAGGTAGGGAGCGCGGTCGAGCGAGAACTTGCCCATGCTACCCCAGTCGTTGGCCGAGAGACAGAACTCGGCGTCGGGCAGCTTCTCGCGTGCGCCGGTGACGGACTGGAAGAGCAGCGCAAGCGCCGAGTTGACGCGCGTGAAGGGCGACTGCTGGAAGTACTTGAGGTAGACGCGGTTGTTGTGGATGAGCACTCGGGCGTGCGACCAGATGCCGTCATCGCACACCTTGTCGAGATACTCTGCGGTGAGCGGATGCTCGGTGTAGTAGTCTACGCTGCGGTCGATCTCCTTCCAGAGGCCGGGGAAGAAGGTGTCGCACTCGTCTTCGGTGAGTGTCAGATCCTCCGGATTGAAGGGCGAGTCGTAGTGCAGATCGGCGCGTCCGGAGCCGTTGAGCCAGCGGCCAAACTCATTGCCGTCAACGTCGGTGACTGAGGAGAAGCCGGTCTTGGAGGGCTTGGATTTGCCCCACGACCACGACTCGGAGGTGATCCTGCCTGCATATTCGCCCGCCTTGGCCTTCCAGGTTGCTGATGTTTCCGAGTCGGAAGAAGCAAAGCCGAAGAAGACGAGGAGTGTGAAGAGGGCGGCGGCGATGAGCGCCCAGCGTGTGCGTGCGCGGCCAAAGCCGGCAGTGGCGGAGGAGGCGCGGGTATCTGAGATGGTGGACGGGAGCGGCGTGTTGGTGGGTACGCGCACGTACTTATTCAAAAGGCCCGACATGGCTGGCTGCTAGGCACGCAGGCGGCGCTCGAACAGGCAAGATACGATGCGACGATCGGCCGGTGCGAGTGTGTGTGTGACTGGGAGGGGTGTGTAGGCTCGCAAGCTAGAGAAGCCGGCGGTGCATGGCCGTGCGTGAGGGGCGACTCTTGTGAAGTGTAGCCGAGGCCAGCGCGAGTGTCGCGATTGTGGCGGTGATGGGATGCGACGTCGGCTACGGAATGGCGCTGGAGGATGGTGGTGGGAGAAGGGGCTGGTGTGGCTGAGGGCGGTGGTGTGAAGGCAGGACAGTAGCCAGCAGAGTGATGGTGGTTGCGACCCATCTTCCCCCACAGCACGCAGTCCATGAAGCGGCATGCGGCAACAGCCAAGAATTTCGAGGCGCGCCACCTGAGCAACGGCAGTGCAGCTGTCCCTTGCAACGTTGGCTGTGGCGCACAGGTGAAATGTCGGTAATTGTCAGTAGAGCTATGCTCTAACATGGAACAAAAATCGCCTCGAGTCAGCGGCTATCCTCCACCCTCTCAAAGTGTCACGAGCCAACACCTTCCAACCAGCCTTGCCTCCTCTCCATTCCATCCTGGACCCTCATACATCATGGCGTCCTCAGCCCAGACACCCTCCACCGTCAAGGATGCGCCCGACACCGCGCCCATCCGCAGCATCCTCGACACGGACCTGTACAAGCTCACCATGCAGCAGGCCGTGCTGCGACACTATCCCAATGCGCGCGTCGCCTACAAGTTCACCAACCGCTCGGCCTCGACCATGAAGTTCACACGCGCCGCCATCGAGCGTATCCGCACGCACGTGCACAGCCTTGTCGACCTTACGCTCACATCCGCCGAGCGCGGGTGGCTCGAACGCACATGTCCCTACCTTCGCCCCGACTACCTGGAGTACTTGGCTGCGTTCCGGTTCGATCCGTCCACACAGGTTCAAATCGAGTTCGTGCCTTCGTATACCGACGCAGAGGGATGCGAGTGGGGAGATTTGGGCTTAAGGGTGCAAGGTGTGTGGGCCGAAGTCATCTTCTACGAGGTGCCGCTCATGGCGATTGTATCCGAGGTGTACTTTAGCATCGTCGATACCGAGTGGTCACTCGAGGGCCAGTACGAGCAGGCGCGGTCGAAAGCAGCCAAGCTCGCCTCGAACGGGATCCGCTACTCCGAGTTCGGCACGCGCAGGAGACGGTCTTATCAGACCCACCGCACGGTCATCCAGGGCCTGCTTGCCGGCGACCGTGATGCAGCCTCTTCGGCTGCGACGACCAACGGCAAGTTGCTGGGTACGAGCAATGTGCACTTTGCGCAGATGTTCGACTTGGTGCCTGTGGGCACGGTTGCGCACGAATGGACCATGGCCGTAGCTGCGCTCGAGGGGTATGCGCATTCCAACCTCAAGGCGCTCCAGCTGTGGGATGCAGTCTACTCGCCGCCGGACTTTGTGCCCAACAGCCCCACGCACGATCTGACGATTGCGCTCACAGACACCTTTTCCACCAGCGTATTCTGGAACGATCTGCTGCACAGTGCACACGGCATTGAGATCGCCAAGCGATGGCGCGGTCTGCGTCAGGACTCGGGCGACAGTCGTGCGTTTGCCGACCGCGCACTCGCAGCCTACAAGAGCATCGGCGTGGATCCGAGCACAAAGGTCGTCATCTACTCGGACGGTCTCGATGTGGAGCGTTGCATCGACCTCGCCGCCTACTCCAAGCAAATCGGAATCGGTGCAGGATTCGGCGTGGGCACTTCGTTTACCAACGACTTCATGCGCACCGATACCACCACGAGCAAACCGCTCAACATCGTCATCAAACTCGACAGCGTAGAACACCGCCCCGTAGTCAAAATCTCGGACGACCTCACCAAGAATTCCGGCGACCCAGCCGAGGTGCTGGCAGTCAAACGCAGATTCGGAATTCCCACCGCCCCCACCACCTCGACAAGCGTCATTACGGACATTGCGCTCGGAAGCCCGGCAGAAATCCAAGTCGAAGACGCCTAGTTCCCCTTTTTGCTTTAATAGATGACCATTGCATTTGCGGATTATCGATACGGAGCGGGTGTGGAAGAGACCGCGCCCATGGAGCCGCGAAGACTGCGTAGTGCACGGTCGACTTCAAAGCTCTCGTCGCCCAAGAACGTGTCGTTGGGGTCGTCCTGCTCGAAGCTCACCTCTGGCTCCGCCCATGATGCGGCTGGTGTGACGGATCGCGATCGCAGTGACGATGGTGAGGGTGACGCGCGTGGTGCAGCACCCGAGTGACGCGCACGGAACGCCGCCAATGGCGATGAGCTCGCTGCTGCTGCGACGCCGAACTCGTGTGCAACCGGTGTAGCCGACCTGGCTGCGGCGATGGGAGACGAACCCGGACTCGAGGTGCGTCGCAACGACGGCGAAAACTGCGAGTAGTCCATGGACGCCGATGCACCCGCTGCGGATTGGGTGGGCGAGTCGCGCTTCGGATGCGAAATGGGCGAGCCAGGTCCGATGTTCGAAGTGCGTGTCTTGGGCGAGCCCCTCATCCTACTCGCCGCCACAAAGTTGATCGACTTGGCCACCTGGGGTGACTGGAATCCCAGCACCGCACCCTTGCCCACCGCTGCAGCGCCGTTGGCAGCGGGAGCAGTTGAGGGGGAAGAGGTGGAGCGACGCATGAGCACTGTAGCTTCTACGAGGTTGAAGACGAGCACGACGCTGATGGCCCACAGGATCCATGCGACGATGGCATCGACTAGCTCGTCGGTGGTTCCGCCCACGTGCATGTACACCAGGTCGAGCACGTACCAGTAAGCGTCGCGCGGCCGACTCGTGAGCGCCGGTACAATCCACAGCAGCCCCAGTGCGCCCATGTTCCACTTGAGCCGACGCGACAGTGCGATCGAAGACGCGCCCGACGTAGATGGCGTACGCACCGTCACGCTGGGCGCGACGGACGTTTTGACAGCTGACGCAGCGGGACGCGGAGACTGCGCTGCGGTGGAAGACGAAGGGATGGCAGCAGGCGAGCCATACGTAGGCCGGGCTGGTGTAGCAAACGTGTTGGCTGGTGATTGGTGCGCGACTTGCTGCTGCGGCGCGAGAGGCTGGTTCTGGAATCGCACCGCCTTGGACGAAGCGTCCGCCGGCGTCAGCGCCTGCGAGTATGCCGGGTGCGTCGAGGTCGAGGCACGCACGGGCGTGGCAAAGCCATACGCAGACTGGGGCGCGCTGCGCCCTGGAGAGGCGGTAGTGTACATGGTGTTGGCGTTGCTCGACGTGGATGGAGAGAGAGCGTCAAAGCGTCGAAGCTGTCGTCGCCTCAAATTGTGATTCCGCAACCGAATCGGCAGTCGGAACTGCGGAGCGCCCAAAAAGTTGGTTCCGTTGAAAATTGTCAGATCGCGCTCAAATGCAGATTTGGACGCGCCAAAAAGACGGCACGTGAGCGAGTCGGCCTGTTGACCCTCCACAGCTGTCGGAAGGGGCGCTTAACTTAGCCCCTGAGCCAGCGCGCGAGACCAACACTTTGGGCTCGAAATATGCTTTGCATGCAGCCGCCTTCCCCGCTCCGTTCCGCCCACCACCATCGCTTTCCCTTCCAGCGTCTTCCTCGCGCACATTCACACACCACAATGGCCAGTCGCGGAACCACAACCTCATCTGCCGCCGCGTTCCTCAACGCTGGAGCCTCCACCTCCTCCCCGCGCAAGCTCGGCAACCACCCGCGTCAGTCGTCGTCGGCGCTCTACACCGCCTTTTCGCCCAAGCAGATCCAGGGCTTCAAGGAGGCGTTCAACATGATCGACACCGATTCGGACGGTCTCATCACCCAGCGCGATATCGCTGCCATGCTTGGAAACCTTGGTGTGGACGCATCGCCACCCGCGCTCCAGGCGTACTTTAAAAACAACGCCAACGCCGGCGTCAACTTCACCCAGTTCCTCACCATGTTCGGCGAGCACCTCGCAGAGCTCGACGACCAGACTGTGCTCATGGAGGCGTTCGAGTGCTTTGACGAGAAGGACGTCGGCAAGATCGATGCGCACGAACTCAGGTTCTGGCTAAGCCAGGTGGGCGATAAGATGTCAGATGCCGAAATCGACCGTCTGCTCTCCGGTCCGTTCATGGACAAGGCCGGAAAGACGTTTGACTACAAGGCGTTTGTAGAGGCCGTCAAGATGTCCGAACCCGCCGAAGTCGAGTGAAATCCCCGCATCAAACCCTCCAGCATCCGTCTCGCTCTTGTCTCGCCCCCCTATCTTGTATTCTAGCCCGCGGCTCACCAGAAACGACTCTTTTTTGCAACATCGGCACACGGCATCAATTGCACTGCTGTGGTCTACCGGACACGCACTACTGCGTTTGCGAAAGCTGACTTGCTCGTTGGCTCCCTGTTCTGCGCAGATCTCTTGGGGGTACTTCGGGGAAGTCGCCGACTTCGATCGACTTGGCGCCGGTTTGGAGCGCAATGTGGACGCTGTTGCTCAGTGCGCTGGTCCATCGTGCGGCTCTATCCGCCTGCTTCTTGTACGCCTTGATGAGGTTTCCGTCGCTTCGGAGCGAGATACCTAGCGAGGAGAGTGCGGATTGAAGCTGGTCGTAGTGCAGCTGCGCCCGTGTGTGGGACGCATGAATATCAAGTGCTGCCTGCACCAAGCCCGTCCCGCCTGACGATGCAAGCGCCTCCAGGGATGTACCCGCCCAAGACATAGCAGGCATCATAGCCGATGCAAACGAGCTAGAGGCGTGGTCATGGATGTCAGGTGGCGAGGATGAGGCGATGCTGCGGGATGCCAAGGTCGACGCAGACTGGGTACGAGAAAGACGCCGCGCTCCTGGTCCAAACACGGACGCATCATCTGCATCCACATCTACGGCGGTGCTCGAGCGACGTTGGACGCGCACAACCGTATAGTCATCCCCGGTAGAACGCCTTGCGTAGTGGGTGATGAGCGATCGCGTCTTCTCTTCCGCCAACGCAGCTGCTTTTCTCTTTGGCGTACTCGACCTGGACCGCGACGAGTCAGTCGAGCCACCAGGGCTGGGATGCTCTGGTCTCTCGGAGCTGATCCTCTTCTTCCTCTCCCATCGTTCCGGCGGATGGAGCGCTGGCATGAAAAAGTACTCGCTTTTCAGCGTGCTCGATGGCGGTTCCAAGATAGCCTCCAAATAGCCTGATGCCTCCGAACTCGAACTGCTCGGGCTTGTGTCCGAGCGCACTTGTCCGCCGCGAGGGGCTGCGGGTATCTTCGCCGTTTGGCTTTGAGCTCGCGTTCCCTGAGAAGGTGTCGGATGCGATGGTGCCATCGAGCTCTGTCGGCCCTGGCTTGGGCTTGAGCGTGTCACTTGTCCGTTGCGACGCACTGCAAGTGCCTCGGCCGGCTGGCTTCCAGTTCGCTGGCTTCGAGTCCGCATGCTTGGATCAGGCGTCGGCTGCGATGAGCTCGGAAGTCGTGCAGGTGTCAGCTGCGACGAGCTCGGAGGTCGTGTAGGCGTCGGTCGTGACGAGCTTGAAGGGCGTGTAGGCAGCGGCTGCGATGAGCTTGGAGGTCGTATACCCCGAGCAGGTGTGGGCTGTGACGGCGCCATCGAGCGCGATGAGCGCTGATCGCGTTGGCTGGGGCTCGAGCGTGCCAATTGTCCGTCGCGACGCATTGCAGGAGCCTCTGCCTGCTGACTTTCCGACCTCATTTGATGCGCAGTCGCCTGCTTCGGTGGGTGTTGATGCGGCATTGTCTTGTCAGGTGTCGGCATAGTCTGATCAGGTGTCGGTTGCGACGTTGCCGGCTGCAAGTGTGCCATCGAGCTTTGACTTGCCTGGGTCGGGCTCGAGAGTGGAGCCTCCACGATAGGTGCTGGTAGAGCTTCGTCGCCATGCACTTGATGTGCGTCGGTCGGCTGGCTTTCCGACCTCGTTCGCTGGGCGGATGTTTGCCGTGATGGTTCCACCAAGCTCTGACTCGCCTGGCTTGCGGTCGTGCCTGTACCTTCTGCCGTAGGGGCTGGCAGAGGCTCATCGCGACCTGGAAGTGCCTCGGCTGGCTTGCTTTCCGACTTCTTCCGCTTAGTGGGCGTTTGCTGCGATGCTTCGTCGTCAGGCACAGGCGCAGGCGCTTCGACCTGCTTACTGTGCGAACTCATCCGCTTGATTCGCTTCGTAGGTGTTTGCTCCGATATTTCGTCGCTACGCACCGGCACAGGTGTCTCGGCTTGCTTGCTCTTCGACCTCTTCCGCTTTGTAGGCGTTTGTTGCGATGGTGTCACCGAGCGCTGACTCGCCTGGCTCGGGCTCGGACTTGCACCTTCTGCAACAGGTGCTGGCAGAGGCTCGTCGCGATGCACTGGCGCAGGTGCCTTGGCTTGCTTGCTTCCCGCTTTGATCCGCTTTGTGGGCGTTCGCTGCGATGGTGCCACCGAGTTCTGACCAGCCGCGCTCTGATTAGGTCTGCTTGGGCTCGAGCCCGTATGTCCTGCGATAGGTGCCGGAAGAGGCTCGTCGTGACGCACTGGCGCAGGTGCCTTGGCTTGCTTGCTTTCCGATCTCATCCGCTTTGTAGGATCTGGCTGCGAGGCTGACACTGTCAAGAGGTCGATCTCGTCTTCGCTTTTGTCTTCATCTTCTTCGTCGTCTCTCACCTGCCAAGGTCTCGGCCGACGGCGAACAGGTTTGAGCCGCGAACTTAAGGCGTTTGGGCTAGCTGGTGGACCCATGGAGGTCGCGCGCGACCGTTTCATCCGAACTCTCTGGCTCGACGCTTCCGCTGCTACCGGGCTAATCGCGATATCGGTCGAAGGTAGGCTGAAGTCTCTGCGCTTGAGACTCTCTGATGCTGTGTTCTTCCGCCTTGGCATCCCGTCCTGAGAAGATGTCGGAGCAGGGGAGGGATGTTGTGCGCTCGGCACGGAGATCGCGCGTTTCGTTGCTTGCGTCGACTGCGAGACCGGCGTGAGCGGCGGGCTGAACGACCTGTCACTGCCCGATTCAGCCATGGTGTCGGTATTGCTGAGCTTGGTATCGGATGGTGGTAAGAAGCAAATGCGAGCAGCCTTCGCAGCCCAGCGTTCTTAATACGCTGCATCTGCGGAGGGCTGCAAGAGGCAGGCAGGTTGGCAATCCTTTGTGCGGATTCGATGAGGACAAAGCTCTCTTGAAAGCGGGCTTCATTTACGGTCTGCCTTTTCGCACAGTGTGGCCGTTTCATAACGGATGCAAGACGGATGCACTTGAAGTTAGAATTGGATTGAGTGTGATCATAGAAACGCGACAGACGATCCATGGTGACGTGAGCTGCGCAGAGAACAAGGTTTCCGCTCTTCCGCACAAAGAGGCACAGGTATCCGCACGAGGATGCGCACAATGCACTTGTTCATTCGCACTTCTTCATTAAACCCACCATTTCATACGCCTCGTGCACATTCGACACGATGGGAAACATCTTTTCCTCGCCCTCTGCCCCTCCCTCTCCTTCGCCGACGCCCTCGCCCTCGCCCTCGCCAGCTAGACAGTCCGAGACTGCTGAACGAGCTGAGCCAGCTACACGAGCTGCGCCTGCTGGATGGGCCGAACCTGTATCGGAGCGGACTTCGGCGAGACGTGTCGCTCTGAAGCGCGACGTTGGACGCATGCTGCTCATCGACACTAGCGATGCAAACGTGACGCAAGACACGCGCTTCATGCTCGAGTACTTGCGACGCAGCATGCTGGGCGAGCGTCCGCGCGTACGCCACTTTGTCATCCACCACTTACCCCGCATGCCCCGTGACAGCATTGCAGCTACGGCAGCCACCCTGCTCGCCATCGATCCGACTCTGGAACAGACCATGTATCTGTGCGTCGACAACGACGCCGCCCGCGCGGGCGTGCCAGACCTCATGCTACCCGAAGCCTAGTCTCCCATCAACTTCCGGTGTGGTCGCCATATAGCTACGACCTCTCACATCACAGCTCGCAACATCAACCTTGAGCCACCGTCCAGATACAAGCGTGACGAAAATGCAGATTTTGGTTTGCAGCGTGCTAACTCTACGACGATATGAGTGGTTCCGGCTGAGTCGTGTTTGCACCGGGGATGATGCTCTCCATCTCATCGTCCTGCTGCTGTTGAGCGAAGACCTGAAGTCTGTTGACCGTGCCACCGGCTGCACTTGCTCTCTGACCCTCCGGATGTGTGAAGTAGCAATCTGGCCTTGTGCACCCCAGACCAAACCTGCAGGGCGTTGCCGCCGCACTCCGCTGTGGGTGCGCAAAGAAGCAGTCTGGCCTCGTGCATGCTGCGCCGAACCTGCACGGTCTCGACGACGACTGGCTCGGCAGTGCTGCGTCCATGGACAGCACCTTGGGTGGAGCTGGTGCGGGGGCGGGGGGACGGATGCGCGCCACCGCCGGACTCACATGGCTGCGCGTGCAGTCTTTGTTGGTACAGCGTGCGCCAAAGCGGCAGTTTTGCTGGCTGAGCACGAGCGCGTTCGGGCCGCCGCCCGGACCGGCGTTGGCGGGCGACGCGTGCGAGTAGGCGCACATCGGATTCGTACACCCCACATTCCAGCGGCAGATCGACGTCTCGCTAGGCTCCGTTGGGAAGTCGCTCGAATGACCCACCTCAGAGCCAGCGGAGGTCGGGGGTGGATCGTTGTTCGGAAGCATCGGATCAATGCGCGCCAGGATCGAAGCGGCTTCGCCCGAGGCAGCGGATGGAGCAGGAGCAGCTTCGGTGGAGGGCACGAAGGCTGGTGCGCGAGGATCGGGAATGCCGGCACGACCAAAGATGCTCAGCCCCTCGGCACTGGTGGCAGTGGCAGGGAAGAGCTCCTTTGCGGGCGCTGGTTTGCGAAACGCGCCCATGGCTGCATCGAACACTCTCGGTGCGCCACCGCGCTGCACGGGTGGTCGCGGCTGGCTGCGTCTCTCGTCGGCCTTTCGGCGCCAGTGTGCCTCGCCGTCGAACGCATGGTCGCGCACACGCACATCGTCTGCATGTTTCGAGTACGGCGGGGGAGGAGACCTGCTACGCCTTGCATCGCGACGCGATCCACCTGCCACGGGAGACCTGCTTCTCCTCCTCTCCTGTCTGCGCGCCGGCGGCTGCTCCGCATCGGCTGAAGGTTGTGGGCGCTCAGCCTGGTCGAGGCACTCCTGCGTCTGGGTCCAGATCCACTCTGTAAATGTCGGAGCGTACTCGGTTCCGACGAGCTCTTGCAGCTCCGAGGTGACCTGGTCGGCGGTCTTTTGATTGGCGAGCATGACGACGATGTACTCGGCCATGACCGGGTCGTCGTGCGCCGAGTAGTTGTGGTGCGCGAGCTCGAGCTGGATGCGGTGCTGCAGCTCCTGCACGTGTGCAGCGTGCACATCGATGTTTCGGAACGCCGACATGCTGCGTGTGGGAATGGTGAGAGGTGGGTGAAGGTGGTGGGGTGGAAAGGAAGAAGTGGCGGTTGGAGGGATGTCGTGTGGAGTTGGGGAGCTGTGCGGGAAAGGAGATTGAAATTTTCATCGGGAAGTGGGAAAAGGCAGATCGGGATATCGGGCGATGCGATTCGAGTGGAGTTGGAATGCGCAAGGCGATGAAAGCACCAACCACCATCCTCGTCTTTGCATCATCATCTCCCTCATCGCATCTGCTCGAGTACCGACACGACACACACTTGACAGCAAAGAGCGCTCAACCACGACACACAACATCGGTTCAGCTTCAAGTCGGTGCGCAGCTCACATCCGACAGTCCTTGCATCGGCTCCACACAGCCCTCCGACGCCACTGCTCTTCCATCAATCGCACACCCAAAGTCGCACTCGCAATGGTAAGATCCAATACCGCGCAGCCCTACAGCTACAAGACACCGATACTGACAACACATATCGTGGTGTACTGCAACTTTCCAGTTGCCGCTATCGCTGCTAAATGCAGCGCAGAACAAGCCGATGGTAAGCACCGACCCTATTCGTCACAGTCTCGGCTTGATCACGCACTGACGCTTTTGTTCGCTTGGCCACAGCTGGTGGAGCTCAAGAACGGCTCTACGTTCAACGGCCATCTTGTGGCATGTGACAACTTCATGAACCTGACGCTTCGCGAGGTCTACGAAACCAGTGCCGTAAGTCCCCTCACTCCATCCCTAGCCTTCTGCACACTTACTGACACTTCAGCTTTTGGGGATTATAGAGTGGAGAGCAGTTTTGGAAGCAAAAGGAATGCTACATTCGTGGCAGCACAGTAAGTCATCCCTCCCACCCACACCATACTCGATACCTACTGACTTTGATGTTTCGGGGAACTTTAGATCAAGTACTGTCGGGTTGCAGACAGCGTGATCGACCAGGTTAAGGAGACCGAGGAGGCTGCACGCAAGCAACGCCAACAGGGAGGTGGCGGTCTGTCCGGTGGCGTCAGTCTAGGTGCACGCGGTGGTGGACGTGGAAACCACCGTGGCTCAAGGGGCGGTGGCCCAGACCGCGGAAGAGGCTCCGCAAGAGGCCGTGGAAGAGGCCAGTAATCACCCCCTGTATCAGTATCCCTACAACACACCCACGCACCAGCCACACAATCTCAAAAAAGTAACTTCCAACAAAAGCACACAACTTCGGCTCACACTTCCATTCCAAAGGTCGCTATGAAACAGAGTCAGGCGCAAGTAGACGCAAGGGAGATGAGGCAGGGGATCTTCACTCGGTCTTGCCCGAGTTGTGGATGGCCGTGGCGCCAACGTCTTTGTCTTTGCTCCAGAATCCGGCTGCGGAACGTACGTCGCCCGAGAGCGATTCGCGGATGCTCTCGAGACCGCCCTCGGCTGCATCGATCTGGCCGTGCACATGCGACTTGAGCGTCTCGACGCGCAGGACCCACTCTCTGCGCCTGACGATCATCTCCTCGTGCGAGCCGCGCCAAATAAGCCGCTCGAGGATATGTCGAATGCCCGTCCTCACCAGCGCATACACGTGCTCCGCCAACAGCGCCACCAGCACCGCCGCCACAATCGCGCCCGCCGCGCCCGATGTCGGGATGTGCGACGGAACCAGCCTCGAGAAGCTAAAGCGCGATTGTGCATCGCCCGTGAGTGTGAGGTTGGTGCGCGAAGGGTGGAGGTGCGTGCGCATGGTCGTCTCGTACCGCGAATGGCCCTCGAGATGCGCATGCTCCGACTGCTGGAAGAGGTAGACGAGCGCAGCATTGTTGAGCGCGCTGAACCACGCGATGAAGCCAAAAGCCTCGAGCCAAGGTCCGATCGTCTCGGCGCGCACGGGCACGGGTCGTCGATTGTTCACACTAATCTTGGCCGCATCCGAACGCAGCTCAAAGAAGTTGTTGACAAAACCCATGACGGGCGACAGCGGCCACACGACCGACCAGAGCGTAATGTAGCCAAACTGCGTCGCCATCTCTGCGTAGTCGCCAAACAGATCGTACGGCGGAAGCTGCAGCTCCTTGCGCACGCGCGAGACGAAGCGCCGCTCCGACTCCTCCTTGCCACTGTCCACCGCGCCGGCCTCGAGCGGCGTCACATCGCCCGAGGACGGGGCAGAGGACGACGCCGAGTCCTGGCGCCGAGGCTGACGCTGCGATGAGCCTTCGGCGTTGTTTCGAGCGGCTCGCTCCTCGCGCCACTCGGCAAACTTGCGCATGAGCACGGGCAGCGCAAGCTCGGTGAAGGCATTGACGAACTGGCTGGTGACGCTGACGGCGAAGAGCTGGGTGTGCATGCGGTCCGGATTGATGTGGAAGTCGATGCCCTTTGGGCTGATGTTGCCCGTGCGGATTGCCTGCTGGATCGAGTCGCGGAAGAAGCCGCGCTGCACCATGGTCTCCATGATCGACTCGCCAAAGGGGATGTAGATGTAGGCGGAGAGGGTGAGCGCGCCGTAGGCGGTGATGGCCTGCATGGCAAAGCGCTTGAGCGTGAGCGAGTAGTCGTACGATTTGGCGCTGTGGTGGTTCTCCCACTTTGTGATGGCGACGGCGGTGGCCTGCCAGGCGGCGATGATCTGGGGCACGGCGACGACGAGCAGCGCAGTGGGGATGAAGGGCACCGCCTGCTTGAGAGGACCGTGGTAGAGCTGGGTGACAAAGATCTCGACGACAAACATGAGCGTCATGGTAGCCGCCAGCACGGAAGCGAAGAAGGCGACGATGGGGAGCGAGAGGATGACGCGGAGTTCACGACGCCACCACTCGAAGACCTCCTCTGGCTCCTCGGTGGCTGGATCGATGCGCGTAGTGCGTGGCACGAAATCGTGGCGCCTGCGGTCGACTTGGGAGACGCCGAGGGTGCCCCAGCGCACGGCGAGCTTGCGCTCCTTCATGCGCCACAGCTCGACAAAGAGGCAGGACCACGAGACGAGGCCGAGCGAGTAGACTGGCGAGAAAGGCCTGCCGAGGAGCCAGAAGGTAAGGCCGAGCAGCGCGGCGGGCGCGAGCGCCTGGAAGTAGAAGTTGAGGAAGCCAAAGTAGAGCGCCACGTCCTCGCCAAAGTGTTCGCGGATCGAGTCGAGGTCTGCGAGGCCGATGCCGGAGAAGAGCTTTGCGGGCGAGGTGTGCGACCAGCGCTTCATCCACGCCGAGTTGTACGCGGGGTCATGGATGGCACTCATGTCGACGAGGTGCGGGAACTCTTTCAGACCGAGCCGGAGACCAGCGCCCGAGGGCACCTGAGAGCTGCCGGCAGCATTCTTGACGGCGTGCGAAGCGAGGCTGGGCAGCGTGAGGAGCGAGTCGACGAGACGCAGGCGCGAGGCGGGCGTGAGGTGGAGCGACGACGGTTGCTGTTTCGATGATGCGTCGGCGAGGCTGGAGGAGCGCGGCGGGGGAGGCTGGACGGAGAGCACGCCATGAAGGTAGTCGGAGAGCGCCTCTTGACGAGCGAGCTGATGGAGGAGCTGCGAGTCTGCCTTTACGAAAAGTAAGATCTGACCGGAACCTGTGGATCCTTCGCGGCTGGTGACGTGCAGGCCCGTGTTGCGGATGCGCTGTACGAGTGCGTCGTACTCTGCTGCGATCTTGGAACGTTCTGCGGCGGGCACCTTGGTGCTGGAGCGAAGGTACTTTTTGGCGATGTGCTGGAAGACGAGGACGTAGTCGGCGATCTGCGAGTCGGGATGAGACTGCGGCACGGGATAGACGGTGGATAGAGACGACGAAGAAGTGGCGTCGCGCGCCGATCCCACGGCGTCCTTGGCGGCCTTCTGGGCGGACTGAAGAGCACCCTGGATGGGAGGCAGCGCTTTCTCGGAGAGGTTGGACGGTGCGTTGGCGGCGGCGGCGGACGCACCGTGTGGGGTGTCTTGCTTGATGCCGTTCATGGTGCCGGCGTGGTCCTTCTGACCAAACGCTAGGATCCTCCAGATGGGGAAGAGGAGCTGTCTGGGAATGGTGGCCGAGAAGCAACGTCGAGCGTGGTTGAGCAGGGCGCCTTATGTGACTGGCAACGGGCGTGCACGGACTCTCTCTCTCTCACGAGGTGTGTTCGAGGCGCAGCAGAATGCCGTCACGTCACACCGCTTTTTTGGCATTTGCGGCAACGCACGTCAGCGCGCCTTTGCTGGAACGCCGCCAAAAAAAATGGACGTGCATGATAAGGCCCCATACAGCGGCAGAAGGATTGCTCCATGTGGAGGCTCATACTCGATTGCATACACTCAAGCAGATGCTCACTCGTACTCGCACTCGCACTCGCACTCGCCAGCTTGTTCATGCAGCCAAGCGAATCCGTATTGACAGCATACAACGCACCCCCTTACGCCAGCGCCGCCTTCTTGTTGCGCACGGCGAGGAAGAGCATCACGAACAGCGTCTCGATGCGTGCCTTGACCATCTGTTCCACACCCCAAACCAATCAGCAACCTATTCCCCTGTTCTCAATCCAAGCTTTGAGGCAGCAGACTTACCATGGTTGTTCCGAAGCTGAAGAGGCCCTTGAGCAGCTGTGTGTCGAGGCCCTGGTAGAGGCCTGCGATTCCGCCGCGCCTGATGGTCTTGCGCAGCACATCCAGCAGGTTCCTGTACATCTTTCGTCCCGATGGACTCCTCCACTGCAGTCGCGTCTTGCACAGGATGAGCGGGAAGACGATCATGGTCGAGATGCTGTTTCCGATAGCCGAGGTGACGAACGTCTGGAGCGACGATGGCTTCTCCCGGCGCTCCTTGGGGATGAGTAGCGTCGATACCGCGTTGGTGCTGTAGAACGTCAGCGCGGGCGAAATGCTCAGCATCGCTGCCGTTTCGAAGCCGGACCACAGGCCCAGCCAGCCCTTTTCGTCTACGATCTGGCGCAGCACATCCATGATCCCAGGAGACTCGGCATAGCCACCTTCGTCGTCCGATTCGCTGTCCGAACTAGGCTGACCCGTTGCGACCTCCTTGGCTTCGGTGTGCTCCTTGTTCTTTGCTTTCGGTGTGGCGGAGGTCTGCATGCGCACGGTCACGTTCGACAGCGGAGTGGTGAAGAGCCTCGACACGATACCCGCGAGTGCACCGATGGCCAGGTCCTCGGCAGCAGTGATGACGATCGACTTTCCTTTACCCTTGCCTGCCGAAGAAGGTGGGAGCTTGGCGCGCTTGCGCTCCTGGATGTGCTCCATGAAGAACGAGCGAAAATAGAAGAAGAGAAAGTTGGAGAGCGTGTTGGAGATGGAGTCGGATGCCAGGCCTTGGTATAGGCCTTTGATGCCGTTTTGCTGGATGATCTCGGACAGTGCTGCGCCGATGGAGCGATAGCCACCCTTGCCATCGCGTCCGCGCGACTGCGTCTGGCATCTTGTCGAGAGAAGATCGAGCGGATACACGAGCGTATTGCTCGTCAGAGACCCAAGTGCGCCCGCCGTAGCCTGCGCGAATGGAGGCTGTTCCAACCCATACAAATTTTGAAAGATTAGCTCGACTGATTGGTTCATCAACGTTCGTAGTGTCGACTTACGAGCTGACTCTGTGCCATCTTGCGGATGATGTCGGATGTCTAGCTGAATGCAGTCCTGCGAGTGTGGGAAGCAGCTTGTTGAGATGCTCTGGCAAGGAGGTCGGGATGGAAGGAAGGTGAGTGATCCGCCCTGGCGCTGACCAAGGGTCCGCTGGGCAGCGTCAAAGCGAGGCCCCACGGGCAGCCCGGCTTTTTGCTATCCGAACCAGCGCTTCGATTGCATGTGCCCAGGCTGCGAAATTTCGCCATCGCCGTCGAGTTCCATGCGGGCCAAAAAAGAAAATGTGGAGCTGCACTGCATCCACCCACACACCTGCCTAAATCGAAGTCCGGTTCCTCGATATCCGTGCCCCGCTTACACACACTCACCAATCCCTTCTTCGCAGTGACAATCTTCGCCGCACCAGTCAAAGAGGAGAACGTATGAGAAAAAGCAAGTGCTGCCGGCGATAGTAAGGAGCCGGGGTAGAATAGCTTATTGCAAGCGGTGGCTGAGTCGAGACCTTATCGGTGTCTGGTTGGCCGTGCCCGTCCATTTCCGGCCGCCTTCTTACGCCGCCGACGCGCGCCACTGATGACGTCGATCTGCACCCCGGCCCTTTCTTGATTGAACATTCTCACTTTTTCGCCTCCCCTTGCTATAGTCGTCGCCATCAACTGGGACACTGCTCACACCGTCCGCCAACTGCCACACTGCACGGCACATCGACCGCTCAATTTGATCCTGTCCAGAAACTCAGCATTGCTTTTGAGAGTGTGTATCCACTTTGATCTTAGATCCAGTCGGCTGCCTTGGCTTCTGTCCTCCAGGCGTCCGAGTCGCGGATGAGCTCCCTTGCCTCCTTGGCGGGTCGCGAGATGGCCGAGCCCTGGCTGATCCAGCCCATGACCGACTTGACGATCTCGTCTGCAAACCCGAGCGCATGCAGCGCCGCAGCGTCGCGCTCCAGACTCGCACGCACGATCTGCGACTGCAGCGCCACATCGCCCGACGCACCGCCCACCACGTGCTTCTGCAGCACGCCCGTCGCCAACTCCGCATCGAGCTTCACCAGCGAGCCCACCACCTCGGCCACACCCTGGCGGAAGGCGTCCTTGATGCCCACCTCGGCACCGAACGTCGCATCCACGAGCGCAACAACCTGCTCCCGACTCGCGGCACCCACATTCTTGGCCGGCGCATTGGCAAGCACGTGCGCCAGCGCCAGCGCAAACGAATCCGCAAGCTCAGCTGGATCGCTCGCACCGCCAGCTGCGGCTCCAGCCAAACCTGCCGCCGCAGGCGCACCGCCTTCGCCGAGACCGGCGCGAGCACCCGTAACAAGCTCGGCAATCACCGGATCCACGCGCGTCTGCAGACCCATCAGGTTGCCCAGCGCCACACCCGCCTTGGTGCGCACCGTGGCGCTCGAGGCGTCCGAAACCGCCTTCTGGTACGAGCGCTGCAGTTGCGGATAGAACGGTCGCACAAGCGCAGGGATGCGTCGCACCATCGTGTCCAGGCTCGTCAGGATCGCCGCCTTGACCGGCGGCGGATGACGGTCGCCACACAGTCGAATCAGCGGTCCGATCATCGACGTGACAAACGGCTTGATCGCATCCGCCGACGTGCGCTCCACAATATCCGACAGTCCCAGCGCACCGTTCTGCCTCTGGTCCGGCGTGCCGTTCATCAGGCCCGCCAGGAACACCGGCACCAGTGGCGACGCTCCCTTCGGTCGGCACAACCCCGCCAGCTCGCGTCCAGCCGAGCCCGTGTTCTCCAGACTGCGACGCAGAGGAACCACCAGCCCCTCCAGCTCGTCCTTGCCCACCGTCTTGAGCGAGGCGTCCAGCGCGCTCCACGCCGCATCCACCACCTCGGGCACCGGGTCGTCCAGCAGCGAAACCAGCTTGCGCAGCCAGTCCACCAGGTAGTCCGACACGTCCACCGACGCCTTCTTCACCTGGCAGAACACCTTGAACAGGTTGCAGCCCGCTACACGCTGCTGCGGCGACGACGTCGATCCCGCCCAGCCCAGCAGCAGCAGCATGGTCTGGTGCAGTCCGTCCACGTCCGACACCGAGCCCAGCAGCGCCTCGACCGCCGCGTTGAGGTCTGCCGCCACCGTCTCGTCCTTCTCCGTGTCGAGCGCCTTGGACAGCGCCGTGAGCATGCTCGACAGTCGGCGGTTGAGTGCCGATCCGGCCACACGCACCAGCACCGCCAGCGCACGCGCGTTGAACGACGTGATCGGCTGCGCGATCAGCGTCGGCACCAGCACGGGGAACACCACGTCCGAGCGAGCACGCATCACCTCGCGCAGCGCAGCCAGCGCCGTCTCGGACGTGCCGCCGCTCGTGTCCGACAGCGCCTCGAGCAGCGTCGGGATCGTCTCGTCGATCGCGCGCGGTCCGATGTACGTCTGCGTCGCATCGAACGCCTGCGCAGCCGCATGTCGCACCGCCGGCGACTCGTCCACCAGCGCATGCCGCACCACCGCGATGATCGCATCCTCGTGGTCCTCCAGCTGCGTCTTGGTCGAGTTGGCCAGCACCTCGGTCACCGCGTAGCACACACCCGAGCGCGTCTTGGCGTCCTCGGACGTCGCACCGCGCATGCGCAGGATCGGGATCGTCTCGCGCAGGATCTTCTCGCCCAGCTTCTTGACCAGCTCGCCCAGCGTGCGCGCCGCCATCTCGCGGTTCTCGTCACCGTTCGACGCGAGCGACTTGATGAGGATGTCGAGCATCGTCGGCAGCACCTCGCGCGCCGTTCGCGGCGTGTTGTGCACCAGCGCCTTCCACGTGTGGATCGCAGCCTGGCGCACGGGGATGTTGGGATCCTGTCGCACAATGTAGATCGACGCAAGGATGCGGTCGCGCCTCTCCTGTCCCAGCGCTTCGATGAGCGCACGCTGCACCGAGTTGTTGGCAGCCGAGTGCTCCATGTCTTCGTCGATCCCCTCGTCCTCCACCTCGTTCTTGCCCGAAATGCCCGACAGGCGGAAGAGCAGATCGGCGGTGAGCTGCAGCGACGACATGCGGATACGCCATGCCTCGTCGAACAGGCCCGTCTCGAGGTGCGGCAGCAGCAGATCCACCGCCTTTGACGAGTAGTTGGCAATGATCATGCGACCAGCACGCATGGACGCCTCGCGCACCGTCTCGGCATCATCGGCGATACCGCTGAGAATCGGCGGGATGATGCGGCCCAGGTGCGGCGCGAAACGATGGCCGAACGTGGCGGGCAGGTAGATGAGCAGCGAGATGTGACCTTCTCGCACGTACGGCTTGGGATCCGAGGCGCTGTTGATGATCTCGGGAAGCAAGTTCTCCATGCGCTCCATGCCCAGACCGGCAAGCACCTCGGCGAGACCTTGCGCGGCACCCTGGCGGTCCACACCCGTGGCGTCCGAGCGCAGCACTCCGAGCAGCGACGGCACCAGCTCCACAAAGTGCACTTCTCCCAGGCGCTCCACAAGCGTACCGAGCGCCTTGGCCGCCACCGCTCGTGCCTCGGGCACGGGCGAGATGAGCACCAGACGCACCATGGGGATGAGCTTTCCGAGATACGGCACAAAGTCCTTCGAGTCGGTGAGACCGGCAAGGTTGCCAACGATGCGGGCAGCGTCCTTCTGAATCGTTGCGCTGCGCTCTTTGAGGCCACGATCAATGATCGGGATGACGAGCGCCAGCGACGGCGAGTCGATGTAGTGCACGAAGCTTGTCTCGAGGACACGCTTGAGCGCCGCACCCGTTTTGGTGTTGGGGTCGATGAGCGCCTTGAGAAGCACTGGTACGAGCTCCTTAATCTCTGGGTTGTTGATCACCTCGCCGAACTGCTTCAGACTTTTGTTGGCCGCCGTTCGCACCTGCGTGTGCGAGTCGGTGAGCACCTCGCTCAGTCGCGGGATGACCGTCGGTAGCGACAGCGAGAGCTGCTTGGGCGCACAGTACGCCATGGCACCCAGCAGCTCGATGGCGCCCTTTTTGGTCCTCCACTGCTTCTCGTCAAGACCGGACAGCAGCGTCGGCAGGATGATCTTGACGCAGTGACCCGAGACCGTCTGCATGATCGCCTTGGCTGCGTCCTGAGTCGCCTCGCGCACGTCGCTCGAGACGTCGCCGAACCCGGCAAGCATGTGGGGCAAGATGCCGATGATGTACGGCTCGAACAGCCTCTTGAGCGTCAGCGTCAGCGTCTCGTACGCGAACATGACACCCTGTCGGCGCGTCGGGTTCTTGGCGTCTTCGAAAGCGTCGGCGAGCTTGTCCATCACATCAAACTCCTTGATGCTGCCAATGCCTCGACCCATGACGAGACCAGCCAGGCCATATGCGGCTCCTCGTCGGCCGGCGTACTTGGGTCCGTCGAAGAGCTCGCGGAAGAGCGACTGGAACAGGCGCGGCACGTCCTTGCTGATGGCGAGCACCAGCGGTGGCAGACAGTCGGCGACGGCAGACTGGACGAGCTCCGAAGGCGTCTTGAGAGCGTCGATGAGACGATCGACCACCTTGCTGACGCGCGGGTCCTTGGGGTCCAGATGGCGAGCTTCGCGGCCGAGTAAGATGACGACTGCCTCGGTGATGCCGTCGTCAGCGTTCGAGCCGGTCGAGTGGCTGAAGAAGGCCTCGAACATGGCGATGAGCTTGGAGAGGTGCTCCTTGCCGTGCAGATCGATCACGGCGGTAGCCGCTTCGAGCATCTTGGGACGCACGTCTTCGCTGCGATCGCCAAGCGCCTGACCATCGATCATGAACTCGAACAGAGGCTGCACATCCGAACCCTGGAGGAGCGGAGCCAGATGACGGAGCGCCACAGCGATAGCAGCACGCGTCTGCCATGGATCCTGGCGATTCTTGGTCGACTCGATGACCATTCCGAATCGGTCGTACTCGGGTGCCAGCACCTTGTTCCTCTCCTGATACAGCTTGCAGAGCTTCGAGATGACGTTCGAGACCTGCTCTGGGTGTTGCTCGGTGGCGGCGGCAAGAGCGCGCGCACAGCTTTCGCGGACGTAGGCGATCTTGTGCTCCAGCAGCGCGATGAGCGGGTCTGCGAAGGATTCGGGCACGTCGAGGCCGTTCTCATCCCAGGCCTTTTCGGCGAGTCGCGCGTTCTCCTCGTCCTCGTCGTGGCAGGCGAGCCAGAGCTCCACGGGAAACTCGAGGTCCGTAAGGTCGAGCGGCTGGATGGCCTGGAGACAGCCGTTGCGCACGTAGACCTCGTCGACCATGGTGTTGGAGAGCAGCTTCTGGATCTCTGCCGGCAGAGCGGTGGTCCTAAGAGCTTCGCCGATGTCACGCAGCGCAGAGACCGCGTCCTTGGAGATCTGCGTGTGCTTTGCGACGATGGTGACGAGGCTGTCGATGAACGACGAACGAGGGTAGAAGGTGCTTTCGCACGCAGAGCCATGGAAGTCGATGAAGTCGAGCGAGAGCTGGATCTGCTCCAGCACCGAGTCCGTGTCCTCGGGGTCGACGCCGAAGCCGCCAGCACGAACGATGCGAACGATGAGCGGGTCGATGAAGGCGACCGTGGTAGCATCCAAGGGTGATTGCTCGGACAGCGATCGAAGGCGATAGAGGATGCGAAGCACGAGCTCGTTGATGGGCTCGGCCCGGAAGTCCTCTTGCACGAGCTCCTCGTCGATGGTGCGCAGGATCGCGACGGCGACAAACATCGAGTAGGCCTCGAGGCGGATCGAGCAGCAGCTGGACAGCGCCCAGAAAGCGTCCTTGGCCTCCTTTTCAAAGAGCTCGCGGGCCTGAGGCACCTCGAACGTGCGCAGGACGAAAGCAACGAGCGACTGCATGTAGCCCTGGATCTCGTCGGTGCGGGCGCCGACGATGGACGAGACGGTGCTGAGGGAGCGCACGTAGCGCGAACGGATCTCTTGGACTTTGGCGCGTGCTTGCGCTTCGACCTTGGCCTGAGCGTCTACGGCGGCCTTTTGGTCCTTGGTGAGCGTCTTGTTCTGAGCCGCCTTCTTCTTGGCGATGTCTGCGCGAAGCTCTGCCTCCCACTGCTCCATCTTTGCATTCTTGCTGTTCTTGTCGACGCTGTCTTCCTTCTTTGCGGAGAGGACGTCGATGTAGAGGGAGCCGGGCTCGGTTCGCCACATCCCCAGTTCATCCTGGGTGAGTGCGTGCAGGTCGTCGAACTGGCAGTCGGCTTCGACCTGAGAGGCGAGCTCGGCCATGATGGTGTCCGGCGCCAGACGCACGAGCGTGGTCTGTGCAGCAAAGCCTGCGTCGCGCATGGCGGGATCATCGAGGGCGACGCGCACGGCAGAGAGGAGGTCCTGCTGATGCGAGGTGACCAGGTCGATGGGGAGGATCTTTGCCTTGAAGGTGAGGTCCATGAAGCACGAGGTGCCGCGGTCGAGAAGGTCAGTGTGGTGCGAGAGGACGAGCGTGTCGACGAGCGCCTTCTTGCGCAGTTGCGAATCGAGCTCTTCCGAGAAGGTGTTGGCAGCGGACAACAAGCGGCGCAGGTCACGAGCTCGGGTCTCAGCCGAGGGCTTCGCATCCTCCACGTCGCCAGCAGCTGCAGCAGCAGCCGATCCGGATGTGGACGCCGCCGAGGCCGCGCCGTTGGGCTTGGATGAAGCCGATGAGGCAGCCGGAGCTGCGCTCGGGGCAGGCTGTTGAAGGAAGGCCGAGATACCGGAGGTGATGATGTCGTGGGTGAGGATGGGCTGAACCAAGGCGAGATGCTGGACGAGCTCGAGCACGGAGCGCTTCGAGTTGGTGCCGGTAGCATGGAAGAGGACGTGGATGAGGGCGAGTGCGATGTGCACCTGGACAGTCTTGTCGCTTTCCAGCGCCTTGGCGTGTCGGACGACGACGGCCTGCAAAGCGCGCGAGAGCCAGATCTCTTCGTCGGCCGTGGCGATCTTGCGGAAGACCTTTTCGGCGAGGAGGAAGGATGGCTTGGGATCGACGACGAGGATGCCCTCGAGCGCGGCGTTCTTGGTCAGAACGGCATCGATCTTGTCAGAGCCGAACTTGGCGAGGCGATCTTCGAGGACAGCCGTGGCGATGTAGCCCTCCAGGGGACCACCGACGGCGGTGAGCGGGTTTGTGGACGCGTTCTTGAGGTTGGCCTCGAAACCCGGCAGGAGCGACTCTGCAAATGCGCGGGCGGCGGGCGTGGCGTCTTTTGCATCGTCCATGGACCAGAAGAGCTCACCGACGGCAAGGCAGACGGCCTTGCGGATGGGAACTTTGGAGTTCTGAAGCTCCTTGACCAGAGCGGTGGAGACGGCGGCTGGTGGCGCGGTGTCGGCGTGAATGAGCATCCAGCGAAGGTGGGTGGTGATGCAGGAGACGGCAGCGTGCATGGCGGCTTCCTGCGCCTCTTTGGCAAGGAGGGAGACGACGACATCGACGATTGCCGAGCTCTTTGCCGCTTCGCCTGGTGCGACGGAGGAGAGCATGGCGTAGATGGAGCATCTGGCTTCGGGGGTAGCCGCCTTGCCGCCCTTGAGGATGGCGATGAGCTCGTCGACGACGGCAGCCTTGGCCGAGTCGTCATCGCGGATACGGAGGGAAAGGGCGGAGAAGAAGTCGGCAGCCTTTGTCCTGGTGGCGGCGTTGGTGGATCTGGAAGCGGGGATGACCGGGGTGAGGAGCGGCTTTGCGTGCGGACCAACGTCGAGTTTTACTGCGCTGAAGAGGCTCGTGGCGACGGGAAGGGCCACCTCGGGCGAGCGAAGGAGCATCTTTTCAAGTTGCGGACGCAGTGCGGAAGAAAGATCCTGCTCGGTGACGTATTGTGCGATGAACTCTTCGAAAGCCTGGATGGCGGCTTGTGGCACTGCAGTCTTGGAGGCGAGGATCTGAGTGCTGTAAAACGCGAGAATGTCGCTCTTGGCGGCGTTGATGTATCCGCGGCCGACGCCGTCAGGGGCGCCCTTGACCTGCTCGGAGCCTACACGAAGGCGAAGAGACACGCCGATGGCCTCGCCGAGGAGGGGAGCCGAGCGAAGGGCAGCAGCGGGCGTCTGGCTAGCGCAGAGGATGCGGATGACGTGAGGCAGGTAGACGTGTGCATTGCGCAGCGTGCGTCGAGTGAGAGCCACAGCGTTCTTTCGGACGCTGTCGCGACCGTTGGAAGCGGCAAGGATGGCGTCGTAGTTGGCTGCGAGGACGTGGACGAGAGCCTCGCATGTCGGCGAGACGGCCTTCACTGCGGCGGCGGCGTCTGCAGTCGATCTTGAGCAGATTGTAGTATAGAGGGAGCATACAAATGCATGGAGGGCTGTGAGTGTAGAGAGAGATGTGGTGGAGGGGCCAGTGGCCGAAGGCTTGGCGATGCGCTCCGACTCTCGCTTGAGCCAGGCGAGGGCATGCTTCGCGACGGCGCCGTTGGAGTCTGGCGAGGCGGCGGCTTCGTCTGTGGCTACAATCTTTGAGAATACGCTGATGGAAGCGAGGCGGGATTCGCGGTCGATGTACTTTGCATATGTGCGGAGGATGATGGTGAGAAGCTCGGCTCGTTGCACGGGCTGGAGCTCTGCGAGCTCGGCTGCCTTGAGCGCATGTCGATTGAGAAAGTCGATGCGCTGGCGTGTGCTTGTGGAGTTGAGCTGGAGCTGGGCGGCTTGGGCAAAGGCGGGCCAGTCGTCGAGCGGGTCGATGAGGTCGCTGTCGTCGCCCGAGACGCTCATCTTTGCGGGTGCGAGGTCGTCGTCCGAGTCGTAGGGCTCCGGATGTGGCTCCGAGGACGCTCGCTGGATCCAGTTTTTGAGGTCGCGCTTCTTGGCTAGCATGCGACGAGGGCGATGAGGTGGTAGACAGCTGCCGCAGACGAAAGCTCGACGGTGTGGAAGGGGTGCGAGCTTGTGTCACTCTTGGCTCAGTTTTTCGTGCGCAGAGCTTCTGCTTCTGCTTCAGCTCCTGCTTCTACTCCTGCTTCGTCGTGTGGCCCTTGCAGAGTCAGAGTCGAGGTGATCTCGCGAAGAAAAAGGTTCCTGAAATGGGCATTGGAACCGATTTCCCGATTTTGGCTCGGCTCGACTCGCTCGATGTTAGACCCCATCTGACCCGATTGTGAAGAAGAAAGCAGATCGGCATCCGATGCCATAGAACAGCTGTCTCAGAATAGACCTGCAACGGGACGCGAACCTGCGGTCAAGGCAGCGCAACACTCCGGCATGCCCGACGGGGAGGATGGGCTGAATCTGTGAGCGCCGCATCTGTGCAAAATCGGGGCGGGCGGGGAGCGCAGAAATTCCCGCACGTCTTCCCGCCGAAAGAGGAGCGGCGCCTAACGAGTCAAATTGGAGTCATTTTTTTGAGTTGAGTTGAGCCGCGACCAACCAAGCCAAAAGCCAACCAAACCAACACCGCCCTCGAAGAGGCTTCGAGTGCGCGCACACACCCCGCTGCTCTGCTCTGCTCTGCTCGAGCCGCGCCGGTCCGCGTCGATCCCAATCCTTATCTTGCATTCCAACGTCGACCCCCCTCCGACTATCCTCACAACCACCAACGAAAGGAGCTACACCCTCACCTCAACGAGCGCCTTCAAGCGCACAATTCCACACACAAGTAGACCCGCAAGCTACACACCTCCAAAGCATACACACAACAGCATGTCCGCGATCAAGGACGCTCTCGCCTCGGCTGCCGAGGCTCTCCACATCTCCGGCGACAAGGACAAGAAGGCTATCGGCGGTGGCGCTCCCGTCTACGTCGACGAGAAGGCTGGCAACGACGACGCTGCCGATGGCTCCAAGGCCTCGCCCTTCGCCACACCATTAGCCGCGCTCCTCGCAAAGGGCCAGGACGCTTCCGTCTTTGTCAAGAAGGCCGACGCCACCCCCGGCCAGGACGGCGTCGATGCCGACGGCTATGCTCCCATCTCGGCCTCGGCCGCCAAAAAGGTGAGCAAGCTCTACGCCACCGCGCTCAAGAAGAAGGAGAAGGCGAGCGAGCAGGCCGCCAAGGACGAGGCCCAGGCCGCCCACGACGAGAAGCGTCTCGAGGACAGCAAGAAGATCGTCCTCGAGGAGCCCTCCTCCTCGGCCAAGAAGATCAAGATCAGCCAGGGCGCCAACTTCCGCGACCAGCGCGTCAAGATCTGCGGCTGGGTGCACCGCCTCCGCTCCCAGAAGGACCTCACCTTCATCGTCCTCCGCGACGGCACCGGCTACCTCCAGGTCGTCCTCTCGGGCAAGCTCACCACCACCTACGACGCCCTCACCCTCACCACCGAGTCCACCGTCGAGATCCAGGGTCAGCTCAAGGCCGTTCCCGAGGGCAAGACCGCGCCCGGCGGTCACGAGCTCGTCGCAGACTACTGGAAGTGCCTCGGCAAGGCTCCCGGCGGAGACGAGGCCTACACTAACGTCGTCGCCGAGACCGCCGACCCCAACTCTTTGGCCGACCGTCGCCACCTCGTCATCCGTGGCGAGACCGCCTCCGCCGTGCTCAAGGTGCGCTCCGAGGTGCTCAAGGCCTTCCGCGCCGAGTTCGACAGCCTCGGCATGACCGAGGTCACGCCCCCCTGCATGGTCCAGACCCAGGTCGAGGGCGGCTCCACCCTCTTCAGCTTCGACTACTACGGACAGCCCGCCTACCTCACCCAGAGCTCCCAGCTCTACCTCGAGACCTGTCTGCCCTCGCTCGGCGACGTCTTCTGCGTCCAGGAGTCCTTCCGCGCCGAAAAGTCGCACACGCGCCGCCACCTCTCCGAGTACACGCATCTGGAGGGCGAGCTGGCCTTTATCACCTTTGACGACCTGCTCGAGCATCTGGAGCAGATGATCTGCGGTACGCTTGCGCGCGTGCTCGACGACCCCAAGACAAAGGCGCTGCTGGACCAGCTCAACCCCAACTTCCAGATGCCCTCGCGTCCCTTCCGACGCATGGACTACAAGGAGGCCATTCAGTGGCTCAACGACCACAACATTCCCAACGAGGACGGCGAGCCGCACAAGATCGGCGACGACATTGCCGAGGCGGCCGAACGCAAGATGACCGACGAGCTCAACGTGCCTATCTTCCTCTGCCGCTTCCCACGCGAGATCAAGAGCTTCTACATGAAGCGCACCGAGGGCGACGAGGAGTTTACCGACTCGGTCGACGTACTCATGCCCGGAGTTGGCGAGATTGTTGGTGGATCCATGAGGATGGCTGACCAGCACGAGCTGCTCGAGGCCTACAAGAAGGAGGGCATCGACGCCGCACCTTACTTCTGGTACACCGATCAGCGCAAGTACGGCACCTGCGAGCATGGCGGTTACGGTCTCGGCGTAGAGCGCTTCCTCGCCTGGCTTACGAACCGATGGACCGTCAGAGAGGCTTCCCTCTACCCGCGATGGACCGGCCGCTGCACTCCCTGATCCCACCTCTTCGCAAGAGTCAGTTTGCTCGTCACCCTCATCTCACTCGCATTCGGATCATTCCTACAATGTCACGTGGTGCTCTCTCACTCCGCGCTGTTCAAGCTGCTCAGTCTCTGGTGCGGCCAGATCGTGTTCAAGCTGAAAGACTGTGTGATGAGATTGAGATTCGATGACTTTTGGTTCAGGTGAGCAGATGGAGCGTTGTGTCGCAAGCAAGGCAAGACGCGTCCAATGCCACATGCGACGACAGACACTTCAGGCTAGCTTTTTCAAGTCGACTTGGCGAGCTTCTCGGCCTTTCGAATGGCGCGCTTGCGGATGGCGACTTGCTGGCCATAGGTGTAGTTGAGCAGCCAGCCGCGCGGGAGGATGGTGGAGGTAGCCCAGTCCACAATCGCGTGCATAGGCCAAGGCGTGGAAGTGTAGGGTCTTCCAACCGCTCCGCCGTTGCGTCCGATCGTCTTGAGTGCCTGCGCAACGTACTGCTTGGGGGTAGGGATCATAGCGCTCGGCTTGCGAACCTTGGACATGTTGGACACCACAAAGTACGTGTTGAGCAGGCTTACGGTGATGTTGCTCCTGCGCAACTCCTCACCCAGCGCCTGGGACCAAGCGCTCAGGAAGGCCTTAGATCCAGCATACGTTGCCAGCATGGGAGTGGTGACCTGACCGGCAAATGAGCCGAGGTTCAACACCAGACCGCGCTTGCGTGCGACCATGCCTGGGATGATCATACGCGAGACACGCAGAATCGAGACGACATTGATCTCGATGATGTCCTCCATCTCGTCCTCGGCGGTTTCGGCAAAGTTGACCGGCATGTTGTGCGACTTGCCCACGTTGTTGATGAGGGCACCGATGTTGAGGTCCTTGATGGTATGTTCGAGGCCTTCGTACTGACGTTCATCGCCGAGCGCAAAGTCGATCGCCTGCGTCTTGGTTCGAACGCCCGGCGTAGCAGCTTCGATCTCGGCAGCTACAGCACCCAGCTTCTCCGGGCTGCGCGAGACAAGCAGGATGTTGAAGCCCTTCTTGGCGAGCTGCAGCGCAAACTCGCGCCCGATTCCATCCGTAGCACCCGTCACCACCGCCCACGTCGCCTTGGAAAAGTCCTTCTTGTTCGCACCGAACTTGGACACCGACTGGCCAGGCAGCACATAGACGTCGGCGAAAAGCTGGCTGAGACGCAGCACGAACGTCGCCGCCGTCAGAGCGCCGACACCCGCCAGGACGACGAGCGCGGCCGAAAGAGGCGTCAGACCGTGGTCGACGCGCAGTCCAACGTGGCGCAAAAGGCCGTCGATTTGCTGTTCGATCGCCATCGTGCTTCGATGTCCGTTGGTAGACGCTGAGGAGATAGGATGCGGCTTGTTGATGGAGGTTAGTCCGCAAGGTTGCGAATGCCGCTGCGGAAAGATTTGGTCTGGATTGCGGATAGCCGCATCATCCGACAAAATTCCCAAAACGCGACAGGAATGCACGGGTCAAGTGTAGCGTTTGGCGTCGATGCAAGAGCTCTCTCTCTCTCTCGCTCGGCTGGAATTGCTCGTCTGACTGGTTGCCCAGCAGCAAAGGGCGTATCGCTCGATGCAGCTCTGTCCGGCTCAACGCGACGCCGAAAGCCCGATTCACACTGCAACAGTCTGCGTCAAATTTGTTGGGGACTCACCGGTGCTGCATTGCCGATCGCATCAGCCGACTCGATCCTTGCCACTCTTCGGTCGATCCGACGACTTGTTCGATACAGTTCATCAGCATCTTGGGCCAAGAGCTTCATACAAGCTTGTCTTGACAGCCTGTGGTTGACTGCATCGGATGAAGGAAAAAATTTCGAAAAAAGAAAACGAAAAAGAACTGCAGCACCTAGGATTCCCGCGTGGTCCCCCACCGCAGTACTGACTAGGCGATACCTTGCTTAACTGCGCAGATCGGACGGGATGCGGTGCTTTCAAGGTTCTATGGCCGCAGATGTCGAGATCCCCAACTCAATGTTATATTGATTAGCAGCTTCATTGGGCCTCTATCGGTCGCAGAGGCCGCGTCTGTGTCGCCAAAGCGATGCGTAGATCTGCCTTTCGGCAATAGGAGGCTGCTGAGTCCATAACAGCACAGCAGCATCGGTGTTCGGACCGAATCACGCCGAGCCGCGGCTGTGTCGGTTTTCGGGGCCCATGCCACCATCCGCTTTTGTAGTCTTGACGCTCGGGAACCACGGGACCATGCTGAGTTGCGAGCACGATCGATTCCGCCGCGAGATTCACTGTTGACGTCGGCCAAGCCGCTATGAGTGTTGCTGGCAGAGGCCGATATGAAGCCGGTGCGAAGTGGCAGCGAACAGCGCGGCACTTTTCCCACGAGGACCGTGCTGTCGTCAAGATGACACAAAGGGCCTCTGGAACGAAACGATGACCTCGTGCTTTCATTCATCAACAAAGGGCCAAGCCATGATCTTTTGGTGGGGCTTTGTTTTACAATGGCAACCTGGGTGACGCTATGGCCGCTCACGGAGCTTACGCTTTGGCCTCTACTCTCTTGGCCACGCCACTAGTTCGGACCTTATGGACCTGGTCGACGCCACATCCGAGTAGGTGCTTTGACCTCTACACCGGGAATGTTGCGGTCTCTGTACTTGACACCGGCAGCGTCTGGGTGACGGCTTCGTCGTTTCAGTGCCGAGCGCTGACAACCAAAGCACAATATTGGCGGCGCTGTGACATCAACATCCTGAGTCAGGGTCATCTGACGTCCCCTGTCCTTTGTGGTACAAAGCTTGGACCTAGCTGTGCAAAGTCCGGACCTGCCCTTGCATCGTATGCTCCGCTGCCCTGAGCGCTACAGATACCGCGGCTTTTGTGCGTCGAGCCCCCACAACCTGATTCGATTCGCGCAAGAGATCAATGAGCTCATACTTCACCCAGATGAAGCCTTTGATTGCACGCGTGTCGGCGAATGACGCTAGCAAGAAAGCGTGGGAATATGAGGACCGAGCTTCGAGGCAACGAAGGGCCTTGCTGGCAGCATTATGTCGCCGGGTCCCGGTAGGATGGAGGCTGTGCAAGACTAGGGGATCTCTCGCGCGACAAAGAAGTATGAAAGCGGGCTATGGATCAGCCTGGCGCACGGGTTGCCGCAGTCATCTCGGACGCAAGACATTCTCTTTGCCGCAGCACTCTACCGATTCCGAAGTAAAGGCGCTCACAAAAGACTATGTACTTCCCTGGAAGCAGCATCAAAAGTATTTGGGACATGATTGGAGCCTCAAATCGCCCTCGAGCTGTCACCATCCCATCTCGGAAGTGAAATCAAGCGGTGCGTCAAGAGCAGCACCGACTCTCCTTATTCCGAGAATCTTTCTATCATGATCACAGACGATGTGTCATTCCTGCAGCTGTGTTAGCCCTCGGTGAAGTCTGCCTTGTCCAAAGCGTCCTCCAGCAGGTTGTGATGACACTGTCGACGTGTGCGATAGAATGCCATATTGGGTGAGGTCATTGCATTCGCACGAAAGCCTCGTGACACAGCGTACCTTGCGGTTGCGATCTCCACTCGGACGGAACCTTCCTCATCAGAATCGTCTTCGTCTCGACGCCTCGGCGATGAAGACCCAGACTGCATGCTGATCACCTCCGACCCAGACCCCCGACAAAGTGCAGGGGTGGATGTTCTCGAACACGCCGAGTGTGGGTTTCAAGGTCAGATCCAGTCCAGATCTACATCGAGCAGGGAATAGAGCTCACGGAACAGCTTATTTAGACAACGGACGAGCGGATGCCGAAAGACAGCTCGCGGGGACGGCCAATATGGCGCGGCTAGACAACGTCCGACATACCGCCAGTCGGAGCTGATGTGCACCGCTCAGCTTCGAATCTCAGCGGTCGGAACGGCGACACGTTCTTGACCCTCATTGAGCCACGCCAAGGGCAGGGCTGCGTCGAGAGTGCGAGTGTGCAGAGCTGGACGCCGATTCGGCGTAATCAAGGCATGGTGGGCGCGTGAGACACCGCAAGCGAAGTTTGTTCTGCACCTCTGCGCGCGCGTCGAAGGCAGCCCTGCATATTCCTCGCTGAAATCACACTCTCGTGGGGCTCTCTTCCTCGACAGCTCGCTGACAGCGCTCCAGTGAGGCAACCGGAATCCGGAACAGGGCTTGCGGGTTGTGCTCCGGTTGGCTCAACGGAGCTGGTGGCCGATGCACAATGCCGGCGACCGCAGCTGGACAACACTCTGTCGCGGGAAAGGCACGCATCTGTGTCCTTTAATGCGTCACGCCGGCTGTCTCTGCCCGATGTGATTTTACGAGAGCCCCCCTGAGGCACACTTTGAACCCTGAAACCCTCGCGCATTCAGCTGGCCGCTACGTCCATCCTCAGAACGCTAGCAGCAAAGGTCATCGTTGGTGTTGGACTGAATGATATTGCGGTAGCTGGTAGTGCGGTGCTTCGCAGGCGTGCCTGACCCGGGCAAATACCCTTGAAACGCTGCGGGTGCTAAGCGTTGACCGTGCGACGGCTTCACAGCCGGGCTAGCTGGCGTACCAGAACGCCAAATTGCCACTGAGCTGGCTGCAAGTATCCCGCACCATCATGGCTGGGTCAGCCATCGACTTGGCTTACGACACCCAGATGCACGGGAGCATTGCAGCTGGCGTGTTGGAAGGGCCTCCCAAAGGTCCCCACCCCGCTCGACCATTGGCGTCGTTGACAAGGGCGTACCATGGTTGTCGCTGTTTGTCCGGCGATGTTGTGTAGAGCCACGTAGCTGATGCGCCACCAGTACGCAGCGCCCGAGGCGTTTGGCGCCTCCGCTCACACGGGCAGAGCAAATGGCGTCTGCACCCCTCGTCCGCCGGAAGACAGCCCAGAAATAGCACCTTGACATGCCAACATGCCACCACGATCAGCGGGAATCGACATCCACATCGCCAACCAGGTTCAGCTCTGGTCATTTTCATCTCGGATCGAGAGGGACTATTGTCTGTCTGCTGTGATGGACACCGAATTCCGAGTGAATGCAGCGGAATATGCGACCTTGGTTCGAAAAGGTCAGGCCTTCACCCACGCTAAGCATGCAGGCCCCGCAGTAAACGCCAGAGCGGGCAGGTTGGCCCGGACTCCTGCTGTCAAGATGCAGATCGCGGATATGCACAGGCATGCTGATTTCATACAATTTGAGCTTGTCGTGCTCATTGTCAACGAAAGCGCTGATGATCAGAGCCGGCATGTCAGCGTCGAATCGGCAAGTCCAAGGGTCCAGATCATGGCGTCCAGTCAGTGGCGCGTGTCGGTTGCTCGTGAACAATGCAAAGTCAGCTTCCGTAGCGGAATAAGAGCCGCAAGAATAGCCTCGCCATCATGCTCAAAGATAGGTGGATTGGTCTGGCCGCATGGAAGACGTTGTGAAGAATGTAGGCGCGGTTGGCCGATGCTAGCTGTCGGCGATCCTGCACAGCAACGCTTTATTCAGCCATGCTACTGTAGATCAGGGGTGCACCTGCTAGATTAGGCCGATCATACCACACCTTACCACATCTTGCCTCTGTGAGTCAGGGATCTGGTGCGACGGCGAGCATCTGCGCGCGTTGAGCATGTGGCAGCGGATCGAGGATTGCAGTGATGCGCGCCTTGGCATGGTGAGGCTGACGCTCTGCAGGTAGCAAACACGCCATCCCGGCTCGCATGGATCCAATGCCGTTGATGCGAGAGCTGACGGGCACGGGCGGATCGCTCCCCGCCACTGCGGCGTTGAAGCCAACGTGTGGCGGTGGCAGGGGCGACACACACCCTTGGCAGCTACGGCGGAGTGTGACTTTAGCGTCGGAGCGTTAGATTGGGCGGCGTGCTGTGGTGCATGGGCGCAGCGAACGCGTGCGAAACATAGATCCAGACCCTGTGCCTTTGCTCGAGGAAAATTCTCATGCACCCTCTATTCGCGCACTTTACACCCCGACTGCAGAAGCGGAAGGGATGCGGAAGCCGTTCCGCACCGCCCAACCCCTGCGTCGACGTCGGCGTAGCAGACAGAAGACCTCCAGACTCCGATTGGCCGTCTGGGCTCGAATCACACCCGCCAACACCGTTCGGCAATGTTGCCGCAGTCGACAGGCTCGCTTGCCTCATGCAAACACACGTCTGGCCTAGCGTGTCTCGCGGAGTCCGTCGCCACTCGCTGTACTGTCGCAGCACCCCATTGGCTGGTTCTGGATCTGTCTTGGTTCGAAAACAACGTCCGCCTGTCAAAACAAAGCCGTCTCGCATGCCAAAGCGCAGGATTGCCGGTCGGCCAAGCGGTAGCGCCTGGAACTCTCACACATCGACCGGGACGGCTTTCCCACTCGGTCTGCATGGGAACGCCCCGCCTGGATGCAGAGCAGTGCTTTTCTCGTCTTGTCGTCTGCATGCCATCTCGGGTCGGATCGAGATGTGACATCTCGCGAAGCTGCATCGATGTAGATCATGGGTGTAGGTGTTGGATGCGGCCTTTTCGCGCTACTGTAACCAAGGTCTAACCACACTCATCCCCGCGTGCTGTGCTTGTGCTAGCTGTGCATGGTAATTGTGCGGATCCGCCGTGCAAGCGTCGCATGCAGCAGTGCAGCTGCGAGCCCGTGCTGCGATGCTGACGACGTTTGAGCTCGCTTTGTCAAGCGAGGCGGAGCGAAGCAGATCTGCATGTACGAGCCGATGTTTGTGATGTTAAAACAAGCACATCACGGTCGGCAAGGTGCACGCGACGCGCTGCATCGCCATGCCATGTCATGCCATGTCATGCAACTCGCCAGTCCCTTCTCTCGAGCGACGGCCTGACCTTGTGCTCCGCTCTCTCGCTTCTGGGAGGCTTTCAGATGCCTTTCGAACGGTGGTTCTGGCGAGCAGCCTGCAGCGGGGCGAGAAGGTGCATGTGCACAAGTGAATCCATGCCAAACAAGACCGACAATCTGGTTTGTTCATGCCAGTCCTGATCTGTCCAGTCCATGTTCTGGTCGAACATTCTCGTGCCGTTGTCCAGGATGCAGCGTTCGGGCTGTCGAGCATGCCGAGGCGTACAAGGCATGCCCATGCAGCGGCACAGACGGCATCGACATCGCCGATTCAAGTAGGCCTTGTTGACCGATCCAATCTTGGGTATTTGCGGTGGAAATTGTGAGCCAAATTTAGACGTCCCCTTTTTCCCTTTTTACTGACTTTCCGGCTTGAAGGCAGGATTGCGCACCGGTCTCGGCCAAGACCGAGTGCCGACGAGCACAATTCGGCTACGACGCGCCGATGGCGTCAGTCGCTCTCGACAAGTGCACCCAGCTTGCCTCGCCACGCGATACTCTGTCTCGCGCCCACGACGACCACACCGAGACACGCAACGAGAGACGGCGGCCCTGATTCAGCCCTTCGGTGCCGACGGGGACGAGCCAGTCGGCCCGACATGCTGTACTCGACCACGTCAACATTCGGCGAGACGCCCGAGATGCAAGCTAAAGATGAGGAGCAGAGTCGGCATCGCTTGCACTCTAGGTGCGTGTGCAGTGCTTGTGCAATGCGTGAGGTGCGTGCAATGCGTGAGGTGCGTGCAATGCGTGCAGGAGCGGGGAAGCTAGAGTCTGCACGCAGATGCAGAGTCGCACGAGAGAAAAGAAGTCGGTCGGACCCAGTTCAAAGAAGGGGGCCCCTATTCTTGACCTGCCATCTACGACACCGAACAGCACAGGGGGGAACGGGACCGGAGAGAATTCGGCCGATGCGCGATTTCGACACCGACGCAAGGGGGGACAGCAGAGCTGCGGGGGCCGAAGGGCGAGCAAAAAGGGCAGGTGAAAATTCCAGCACCACGCGGCGCACCGGAAGGCGAGAGTCGGCTCGGTGCAAATCGAACTCGCCAACAGCGTAGCGAGGCCTCGCTAATCGCATCGTGCCTACGCGAAGCCAAGCCTCAAGATCCGACGCTTGGGTGACCCCACTCTGCGGTCACTGCCATGCGCTTCGCCAGATGGGCCGAAGAAGATGGTCGGCTCGCCCGATCCGACTCCGATCGTCCATTTCGGGCAGGCGGCTAGTCGAGATCTAGCCCTGGCAGAGATGTCGCCCCGGCAGAAGCGAGCGCGGTTTGCATGGTTTTGCGGCTCGCCAAGGCACTCTGGCCCTTCCAAAGCACGCCGACACCTCGGCTGCTATTGTACAGCACACGGCGATGTGCTGCTCGACTGTTCATCGCGATCGCCCTTTCCTTTTTGGGATGTCGCCAGCCCTTTTTCTCATTCCAGCCAGCCAATGCGAGTTCCGACTCGCCCCGTCATCGTCGTCGTCGTCGTCGTCGTCGTCGTCGGCTTCACGCAAGCGTGGCTGGGGCAGACTAGTCTTCGGCAAGCTCGGCGACAGATTTCCAACCCCACCGCTTGTTACGCGCAGAAAAATGTCGAGGTAGCTTCTGGCGCCCGCCTGCCGAGGCGAGGCTAGCGCTGCGAGGGGCACCCCAGCCGACCCGCAACGCCACTGCGATAGGCGTAGGTGCGGCTCTGAACCTTTTCAGCGACATTGACACTACTGCGAGCCGTGTGCTAGTGGATGGGCCGACGCACGTCTTTTTGCTTTTGTGCGCAGGTAGGATGATGTAGTGGCTTGCGTATCGGGTGGATGAAGAAAGGGGATCGAGTGCAATTAGCGCCAGCTGAAACCGGGCCTTTCCGTCATTGTTCGGCTCGGGAGCGCGATGGGTGGCCCTTTGCCGAAATGATTCGGACCTTTAAATTTTCTAGTGCGCGAGCATTTCTTCTTCATCGGTGCGAGTCCGAAGCAGGAAGGAAGGATGGAAGGAGCGAGCCGAAGTGCTGCCGAGACCTGGCGTGGAGTTGAAGGGATCCAGGAAATCCTCTCTGGCCGCGGCATCGGGTTCGGGCAGCGGGCTGCTGTGTTCGCGTCGGACGGGTGGCGGAGTCCGGTAGGTGGTGAGCCGCTGCGCCGGTGCTTTACGCGACTTCCTCCCTCTCTTGCGCTGGCAATCATCGCATCCCGCAACCGTGATCCCGCAAGACTCCGTACGTCTGACTGCCGAGATGCTTGTGCGGTTGAGCTCCTTCCAATCTGACACGTCACTGACAGCGCAGCGGCGAGATCAAGATGCAAATCGTCGCCTAGAACAGCCGCCTTTGTGCGGCTTGGCGCAGCTGGTAACGCGACACCGCGTCATGGCAGTTCGTCCGACCCTTTGTGACAGGCCGATCTGTCACTCGATTCGCTGCTTGCCAAGCGAGCGGTATACTTCTTACTCACGATGCGAGCCTGTGCTTCCAAAGGGCCCAGCCATCCTTACCGCCCGACAAAGCATTGAGGCTTGCACGCATGCACGCCCGTGCGTTCTGCCTTGCCTCGGGTGGATCGTAGCGCAGCGTTGTTTGTGCATGCTTCAACTAACGGACCCCGCATCCCTTTCTCTCGCAGCTACCGAGAACCAGTCTTATTGCTGCGGCATGCACCGCTAGACACATTTAGGCTACACTAGAGTCGGTGCGGCTGCCGTAAGTTTTGGTGGAGCCGATCCGGGGCAAAGGGCGCCCGCAGGCTCGCGTGAGCAACAAGGCTGGCGCTTAGCTTAGGAAGCAGGTAGATGCTGTATGTGGCGTACGCCATCTGATACTGTACGCCAGCCGTCGCCGCTCTATCTGGAAGGGGGCTAGTGGAAAGAACCGCGCTGTCAACGCGCACGCGAGGCCAGGCTGGAACTAGAAAGCGTCTGGACAGGCGCATCTGCTCGGCTGCGAGGCGCCATGCCGAGCAAGCCCGAGAGTCGGTACTGTGGGCGTACAGTTCTGGCGCTAGTTACAGCGCTGGCAAGCCCATAAGCGAGATCACGCATATCTCAGCTAGCGCTGCTTCCTCTCCGCTCGTCTCGCCCCAGCATGCAAGTGGCTCCGGTCATGCCCGGATCGTTTAGCACCAGACTGGGTCGTGTCAAATTCGCGCGCGAGCCAAAACAACGCGCCGAGGCTGGTGGTCAATCCTCGTGGTTCATGCTAGCGTCCCGTGTGATGGTTCTCCGCCTCCGCCTCCTCCTCCTCGTGGTGGAGGCCAGCCATGTCGGTGCCCTGGTAACTACGCTTGTGGCGTGCGAAGTTCAGCTGCGCGGTGGTGATCGGATTCCATTGTGGATGTACAGCGCACCAAAAATGCCGACCCATTGTTTCGAGCATTGAGGCGGAGGCGGAGGCGGCGGCGGTGAAGTGCGTGACGGGAGGGTTGACAGCCAGATCCGCGGTGTAGCGTGTGTTCTCAAACCCCGCCGTGTGCAGCTGTCGACAACCTGGAGTGCGCTGCCGACGCAGAGCGGAACAACGCTGCAGGCGCTGCTGCATCATGCAGACACCCCTGCGTTTGGGTCCCTAGCGCCTTTTTTTCTTTTTCTTTCTTTTCGCGCAACACCTTTTTTTTTTCTCCGACGCAGCACGCCGTTGCGCCAACCATGAACGCAGAGGCAACCTTCGGAATTCTTTTGCAATTTTTCTTTTGGGCGCAATTTTGGGGGTCAGTCGGCCCGTCTGCGCAATTGCACTCGAGAAACGCGGTCCAAGCATTGACCGCGGTCCGAGCTGGCGGGTTGAGCTGGGGTTTGGTGCGCAGCCCGTCCGTTCCGTGGGCCGAGCGAGCGGCTACGGGACGCAGCCCTTCCCTGCCATGGGGAGGCGTTGCGGAATCGAAAAAAAGAGGCGCTACAAGGGACCCTTGCTTCCATTGTGCCGGTTGACTGCTTTGTTCTGGCGCATCTGGCTCGGCCTCGTTTCCTGGCCCCCTTGCACACGAACGCCGACGAGGTTGGCCCTTTGAGATGCTCGTTGTCGCCGTTGTTGGAGTCTACGACGGTCAATGGAACGCGCAAGTGTGGGAGCAATGCGGCGGTGCAATGCCCTCGGCGGTTGCCTTGGTTGGTAGCCAGCCTCGTGGCGCGCCCGCCCGCCCGCACGCGCGCGCACGCCTGGTTGCCGTGTACGCCGTGGTCGCCGACGCTAGGTTCACGCGTTGGTTGTCTCGGTCTATGCCTACCGCCCCTTGCACCCGCAGCGGTGGTTGCGACTCGACTGCCTAGCGTGGATGGGCTTCCAGCTGTCACCGCATGGTCGGCAGTTTCCCCACGCCCTTTCAGAGGCGTGCTTGTCGCCGAGCCGCCGCCGCCGCCTTCCACAATGGGCGTTAGGCTTGGTGCCAAAATTGCGAAAGCGACTCGCTGAGCCAAAGCGAAGGCTCGGAATTGCTGGCTTGGTAAGGGTCGGATCGACGCATCGCTGCCCCAGCCGTCGTCGATCCTTGGATGCGATCCTGTCGAAGGCTCGATCAATGCACAGCCCGCTCTGCTCGGTCCGTCGTGTGCTCTGTCCGCATCCATCTGCCTGCCCTGAGCCCAGCAGTGCTCATTGTGTCGCTTGGCCGCCAAGCTAGCTGGTCATCCAACTGGTAGCGACGGTCGAGCAACAGTCACTTTGGATCCAAGGGGCCAAGGGTGGCTAGGCCAACGAGGTGTCTAGCCATTCGGATTGCCGGTGTTTGACGACTGGCCGGCGCAGGGTTAACAGACAGGCGGGCGGTCGCCGAAAGGCCTGAGACTGGCTCACTCGGTGTCGCATCGATAGCTCAGACCTCTGTCTCCCTCTCTCTGCCTCAGACAAACTCGAGGCTTGGAAAATAAAATAAAAATAAAAAAGGAACTCAGAGTTTCGAAATTCGAAAAAGGCGGTCGAGTTTGAACGGCCATCTTGCCTGTGTGGCTCGCCCGCCAAGCCAGCTGCAGCCCGAATCACGCTGGGCTGCGCCTTGCCACCTCCCACGCGCCCCTGCGCCCGCGCCAGATTTGGCAGCTCCACTCCGCCTGTCACTTGGCGATTTAGGGCGTCGCGCGCCGCCCAACTTTTTTCTCGTCCTTTTTGCCCCGCAGCGCAAACTGGCAACTCGTTCGTCACATGTGATTTTATTTTATTTTCTGTATTTTCCTCTTCGCCCTGCGGGATGCCTTTTGTTTCTTGGTTTCAGGCTCTCGGGCCCATTCGCTCTGCTTTTCGCCCTGCTTTTCGCCTCTCGCGCTGAGAAATTTGAGACGGGGCGGCGCATGGCTGTCCGCTGCCAGGTTGGCCGCCAGATTCGCCGCACGACAACGCTGCACGAACACTCCCTCGCCCCTTCCCCCCGTCCAGGTTCGGCACCACCCATCTCGAGCGTCCGACAGGGAGGCGCATCCAAGTTTTCGGCCCCAACAAGGCCCAAGTTTTTTTTCTCTCTCGCCTCCCTTGGTCCTCCGCCACCCTTTGTGCGCGGCTCAAGCGCTGCTCAAGCCGTCTTTTGCCTCCAGCCTCACGCGGCCTTGCCGCCTTTCGCCACCCTGGCCTGCTGTGATTCCGCTCCCCTTGCGCTGTGATTCCAAGCCTGGGTCCCATCCCGTCGGTGCGACGAGAGCCGTGCCATCAAAGGGCAGCAGCCACCTCTTTCGCCTCGCCCTCGCGTGTCGGCTCTCCCTTTCTCCCTCCCTCTCGCGTTGGGGCGTGTTTTGAGTGCGCTCCCCTGCCCTTTCCTGTTCGAAAGGGCCCCGCTGCTGCCCGACTGCCTCCCGAAAACCTTAAGCGGACAGGCGCCCTTCCTGCGCCTGGCGGCTGCTGCTGCTGCTGCTGCTGCTGCTCTGTTCGCCCCTTCCAGATCAAGCTTGGCTGCTCACTCACCCGCTCGCTCACTGTGCTCACTGTGCTCACTGCTCTCCGCTCGACATTCGAACCTGGGCCGACCGTCCTCCTTCCCGCCGCCGCCGCCGCCTCCGCCGATTTCCAATATATCCCTTCCACCTTGACCTGTCAGCCCGGCTATCTCTTCCCCTCCCCTTACCCCAGACCATCTCTCCCTCATTCCTTCCACCTTCGAGCCCTCCTCATCTCTGTCGAGGCACCACCACCATCTGGACCAGCATCACTCGCAAAACCTTCTTCGCCACCTCCACTAGACTTGTCCTCCTCGTCCGACTCGCACCTAGAGCCGCGCTTGTTTCATTCAGCCGCTGCAACATCCTTCCGCACCTCATAAGCTTCAAACCACCCGCCCAAAAGCTCTTCGCAGCCACCACATCTTGGACTTCTTTGCATCTCGCGACGTCTTCGATCCCAGCTTCTGCTTCGCACAAAGCATCGTCTGCCACAACCGCATCCACCGCCAAAAGCTCTCCCCTTCACCTCTAAAAGCATTCTCCAGTCTCATTCCCCGTCCACCCCCACCCTCGTAAACACAAGCATCTGCCTCCCACCCGGACACCGTTCTTTCATCAACTCCAACTTGGCCTCCTTGCATATCTCGCCGTCCGCACCACGCAGCTCTTCATCCTTCCGACAATCTGGCCATCCTCTCATATGTGCACTGCAGCCCGACACTCCCACTCCATTCTCTGATTGTCCCAACCAAAAGTTGCCACCTAGTCCGTGCATCTTTTCCTCGTCGGCCCTCTCCTCCATTCACTGTCAATCAACTCGTCAGTCAACATGGCCGCCACCGTCGCCCCCGCCTACAACGCCTCGCACAGCCACCAGTCCGCCATGGACGTTTCGGCTGCCTCGGCTACTGCCGCCACCACCAAGGCCTCCTCGTCGTCGTCGTCTTCGCGCCCCTCGCAACGATCCGAATCGCAAGACCGCTTCTACGGCTACAGAGGTAAGTGCTTCCATCCACCATCACTTGACCGGCGATCATCTTTGCTGACAATCGAAACCTCTCTCCTGCTGCTCATCCACACAGAAACCTCGGAGCTTTGCGAAAGGTTCATCCTCTACCTCTTCGCTTGCCCACTCGACTCGACCTCGGCATCTGCCAGCCTCGCTTCGTCCAACGGCACGCCCGCTCCGCGCCTCTCCGAGTTCATCGCCTACGCGCTCTACAGGACGCGTCTGCCCGAGGTCGTCACCTTCCAGGCGCTCTACCTCTTGTTGCGACTCAAGATCCGCTTCCCCGCCGCACGTGGCTCGTCGGGCCACCGCCTCTTCATCTCGGCGCTCATGATCGCCAGCAAGAGCAGCTGCGACGACACCTACTCCAACAAGAGCTGGGCCATCGTCGGCCAGGGCCTCTTCAGCCTGCGCGAGATCAACCAGATGGAGCGCGAGCTCTTCGGTTACCTTGGATACAAGGTCAACGTCTCGCCCGAGGAGCTCGAGGTGTTCACCTACGAGCTCGAGCAGGACTGCGACGGCGGCCGCATCGACCTCGTCGTGCGCAAGATCCTCGAACTCATGTCGCGCCGCAACAGCATCGACGACGCCAGCATCAGCATGGCTCGCGAGCGCTCCGAGAGCGTCTCGAGCGCAAAGTCGTCGGCTCCACCCACCCCGGCGCTCGAGTCGTCGGGCTTCTCGTCGCCATCGCTCGACTCGCACGCCGGCCCGCAGCGCGTCTCGTCGGGTCGCCACTCGCGACAGTCGAGCGTTTCGCACTCGCTCGGCCAGCGCGCAAGCATCTCTGGATACGCACCTGCCTCCATGGCCATGTCGAGCTCCACCGGCCATCTCGCCAGCGCCACCTCGACCGCCACTTCGGCTGCCATGCCCACCGCCACGCCCATGGTCAAGAGCGCCAGCCACCGCCAGGAGAGGAGCGCCACTGCACCGAGCTTCATCCACCCCTTCATCAACCACGCGCGCGAGAGGTCGCGACCGTACACGATGCCCACGCACAGCATGGCGCTGTCGTCGTCGTCGTCCGCGTCGAGCTGTGCCGAGCGATCGTATTACTCGAACTCGCCTGCGGCAAGCATCTCTTCATCGTCGGTGTGCTCGTCCATGTCGTACGCGCACTCGAGCGCCATGTCTGCCACGCCTTCGCCGTATGCATCGCGCTCCACCATCAGCGGTCGCACCACCCCCGACACGCCTCCCTCGGACCTCGACTCGACGCAGTGGGAAGATGCACGCTACTATGGCGTCGACCTCAAGTCGGAGCTCAGCCCGTCGTCGACTGGCGCTTACAAGCTGCCGCACCAGGCGGCTGCTCCCGGCTTCGCACAGCATGCCTCGGCAGCTGACTCGTACCTCCACCCGTACAGCTGGAGGTCGTGATCTCTTCGTATACACTCTTTTTCTTTGTCGCGCATCTTTCTTTTTTTCCGTCATCGTTTGGTCGGCTTCGCTTTTAGCCTCGGCGCCATCCGAATGGCCCAGCTGCGAGAGGCGCTCCGGCCTTTCCCCTTCAGTCCCCTTTTTGCATTTCCCCCTCTCTCTAAGCTGTACGCGGTCCGCGAGCATCGTCTCTGCTGGACTCGCCTCTCTCTCCTGATGTGAACCTAGATACCCCCGCCTCCTTCTCATCAACGCATCCGAGCATCCATTATTGTCGCCGAGAATCAATCACAAAACAAGTCCTTCGCTCTTCATATTGCTGGTTGTGTGTTTGCTGCCTGCCTTCCTCATCACCGGTCGATCGCATCGCCCGCCTGTCTTGGACGAGCACTGCTTCTGCGAGACTCACGCCATTTGCCGCGTGTTTAGCTTCTCAACAGTTCCTTTCGTGTCATCGTCGCCACGCCCGTTTGTCTTCTCAGTCTCTCTCAGCTGTACATGATTCTTCTCCTCCCCTCTCAGCTGCACGCGGTCCGCGAGCACTGTCTCTGCTGAACTTCGCTCCTCCGCCTTCTTCACCGACGCAATGGAGGATCTTTGTTGTCGCCAACGTGGATCCACATGTTCATCGCTCTCGATTATTTCTGTGCGTCTACTTTCTGTCTTCATCCCAACCAGCCCCACACCATTAGCCCCTTCGCATCACCTCTCTCGTAGCTGCGCATTATCCGTGGTCCGCAAGCAATGCTTCTGTTGGACACGCGAGGATCTTTCGCTGTTCACTGTGTGTGCATTGGCTGCCTGCTGTTCGCCATGAGTCCCTTTTTGCAGCCATTCATCCGGCCTCGTCGTATAATCCGCGTGTCTTCTCGCCTTCTGAGAGTGCTGCGCCCCTCTCAGTTGGTCGTAGAGCATTGTCTCTGAACGCCCCCTTTTCCCCGATGTGGACCTAGATACCTCTTGTTCTCCACACTCCAACGCGTTCGAGCATCATTGTTGTACCCTTCGGTATCTTCAAGACTATCTTTGTTCACCGAGTCTGGGTGTGCTGTGCTTGTCTTTCGCTGGCTCTCAGTTGTACGTGGTGCGCGATCGCAAGTGCTTCTCGACGCGAACAGTGTGAAAGACTCTGGGTTGCTTGGCGCACCCGAGGTCGTTGTGTCTTTGGCGAGTACTGCTCCTGCTGGACCAGTACCTCTCGCCCCACCAAGAATCCGCACGAGAAACACTTTCACCACTCGGTCTGTGCGGCGTTTGACTTATGGATGTTGTCGCTGATCTTGCTTCATGCGAACATCCGGGCTGCTTTGTGCCGATGCTCAGGAGGCGTGAGACTCAGCCTGCACTCGTGTCATCCAGTCACATCTGTGTGAAGATGATCTGCAGGCGGCATGGGGCGGGCTCACCGGGAACGGGGAGGATTTCGCGAACGGAGATTTCAGGCGGGTTTCAGATACCCGATTACCACTGATTTGGCTCGGGTGAGACCTGGCGTTGATTAAATTCATGCGTGCCCATCAGCTCCCACACCACACCCACACCGCACCGTTTGGGCATCTTTGGGATCTTGGATGTGGGTTTCGACTTGGCGTTTTCATGGCAAGGACCGATATGTCAGGGCGGCGGAGCGAGATTTTGGCTTTCCGAATTTGTGGGTGGGAGCCTCTTTCTTTTGGCACCATGCAAGGGGGTTGGTGGCGGCGCTAAAGGCATCCAATCATCTCTCGGCTACGCTACAAGACCGTCCGGCTCGTTTTGGCAGTCAAGACCGGATCTAGAGGTTTCTTCTTGCTGCGGGGCTCCCCTGGTTGGCGCCACTGGGGAGTCTCGCTTCCAGCTCCTCGGTACTTGCCACCGACGCACGCTAAGGTTGCATTGGCGAGCACGCCAGATGTCGGAACGGTGCAAACCTACTGTACTCGGGGCAATGCTCGTTGGCGTGCATTGGATCGTACCAACGTGCAATCTGAAACAACGAAGAACTTGTTGCCTGGGTACCTTATGCGAATCCTATCGGAGCCTCTCCTGGAAGCTTCTTTGAAGCGGAGCCACACGCCCGTGAAGGCGTGCAGTGTTGTCTCCCGATCCTTTGCCGTGCGCAGCATGCAAGGTCCATCACATTCGGGACCCAACTCGGACCACTCTCCGAGCGCACAGCTACGAGGTGCGGTTGCCGAGCAAGGGCAGGTTGCGTCGGAAGCAAGCTGCTCCGAAGATGCCGAATGTTGGTAGCTAGGATACGCCGCCGAGGTGCAGCTTTACCGCGCGGTTGGGCGTTTTCAGCTGCTCATCTCAAGCAAGGTGCGCCGAAGCCGGGGGCGGCTGCAAGGTTGTCGCCGAAATCTCCGCAATGCCGCTTCTTCTAGGTCGCTTTGGCATTCCGGTGGAACAGCAAGAGCTTATACTTCCACGTGTGCGACCGGGCATTCCCATACACCGTGTAACGAACTCACCCTGGCGGCAAGGCAAAGCGAGGCGGAGATGCAAGGGCGTGCAGACGCCACCCCGCCTTGCCTTGCTGCGGCTCTCTCACGCCCTTTCCCCTGCCAAACTGCTCCGAACCCCGCTAACAATGGTTGCCTGCACCACTTCCATTCTCCGGAAGGTTGGTGCTGGGTGTACATCCATCCTGTTGGGCGTTAAGCCACCTGCACGAGCTCCATCATGCTCGGGTGCGGCTCTTTGCTTTCAGCCGCCGAAAAGGCGCTTGGCAACCCGACCTGCACGCCACGCCCGCCGAATTCGCCGCACGCGGTTGCCTGCCTTCCGCCCCTCCTCCTTGGAACCTAACACCGAGCGAGGGCTATTTTCGAAATGTACCCGATCTTCAAAATTGTCGCCTCGACGATCGGGTCGATGCAGGTCTCATAGAGTTGAGCGAAGCCGCGCTATTTGACACAAAGGGACTTGGAAGCCTGGGAAATTCGCAGCAGCCGCCCTTTGTCTGTGGCGCACTGAATTGAAAGGCAGAAGAAGTCCCTTTGTCACTCCATCCCACAGCTCGGGCTGAGACAACAATGCTTTGCGAACCGAATCTCCCACACCGAGCCATGTCGTACACAAAGGAACCGCACGGCCATTGTGTCTCTGCATGCTCGAACGATTCATGTTGTGCCTTGAGGCATGTGCACGATCCAAGCCGTTGGCTCGGATGTTGGTGCTGTCCCTCCACCATCTCCTTTGCCACCTTCCGATATCCACTCTCGACCAATCCTCTTCTGGAGCTGTTGCAATAGAGGCAACGCGTCCAACTGGACAAGATGCCGGGCAAGCGCAAACTTGAACCCAAGTCTTCACCTTCAACAATCGCCAAGCCGTCACTGCGGCTACTGTTCAGCTTTCTATCACGGCGCGATGTGGTCCTGCTCCTTCTTCCGGCGGTTGCTTCGTCGATCGCAGTGGGCATGGTGCCAACCGCCATGTCCAAGGTCGTCGGTCACGCCTTTGATGCATTCACCAGCTACGGCCGCGACGCCGCCACCGCACCACACGATGCCGCCGAGGTGAACAGACACTTCATCAACCGCATCCTCGGCTCGGTGTATGCTTTGCTGGGTCTCGCCGCGGCGATGCTCGTCATCAGCACGCTCTCCGTATCCGCATGGATCTGTTTGGGCGAGCGTGCAGCTGCCCGCGTCCGCTTTGCCGTCTTTCACAGCGTGATCGCCAAAAAGATGGCTTGGTACGATACGGGCATGGGTCTTACCAGCGACGACCAAGACGCCGGCGAGCAGGTCGAGATGTCGCCTGCAGGGCTCATGACCAAAGTCGCGCGCGAGTGCGATGATCTGCGCGTCGCGCTCTCCCGCGAAGTCGGCGATGTTACACAGCACATCACCACCGCAGTGGCGAGTCTCGTGCTGGCCATGTACACGAGCTGGAGCCTGACGCTCGTCATTCTCGCCTCGATCCCCGTCGTGCTGGTGCTCACCGTGGTCACCGAGATCGGCGCCAACCCGTGGCTGCAGCGCGAACGCACCAGCACCGCACACGCCACCTCCATGGTCGAACGCGTGGTCGAGGCAATCAACACCGTCAAGGCGTTCAATGCGCAGAGCAGAGAGTCGGCGCGATTCGACAAGGAGCTCGCGAGTGGCTCCAAATCGTACCGCCGCATGCTGCTGTGGTGGGCCGTCCGATTCGGTGTGACGGGCGGTCTTGTATTTGCCACCTTTGTGCAGGGATTCTGGTTCGGTGCGCATCTGGTGAGCAAGGGAAAGCTCAGCCCAGGCCAGGTCATGACCGTGTTCATGGCGAGCCTACTCGTGTCTGGCACGCTCAACGAGATCGTCCAGGCGCTGTCGTATATCGACAAGGGCAAAGTCGGAGCGGCCAACCTTGTCAACCTCATCAACTCTCCAGACGACGGCCGGGCGGGGCAGACGCAAGCAGAGCGAAGAGGGTCCAAGACCGCCAGCTCCATCCACTCGACCGGCTCCCAGAGCGACGAGAAGCACCACTCGCTCACGACGCACACCAAGTCGACTCTGGGCAGCGAAGAGGTGTTCGACATCCTCGAGTACGACGTGTCCAGGGCCAAGGCAGTGCCAATGTCGATCGAGCACATCCCAACAACGCCTTCGCCGGGCATCCACAGTCCGGACAACTTCACCTACCGCGCTCGACCGCGCGTGCACACAGCACGCGGTGCGCGGCGTGCGGTGCAGGGTCTGCGCCGAATCGCACCCGCCACATGCCAGGGTGAGGTGCATCTGCGAGGCGTGAGCTTCAGCTATCCGTCGCGCCCAGACACGTGCGTGCTGCGCAACGTCGATCTGTACTTCCCACCTGCCGAGATGACGTATGTCGTGGGCGGGAGCGGGAGCGGCAAGAGCACGATTGCTCACCTCCTGCTGCGTCTGTACGAGCCGTCGGCAGGTACGATCCAGATCGACGACCAGACGATCGAGTTCCTCGACCCACACTGGTGCCGCCAACACATCAGCTCGGTCAGCCAGGACCCGATCATCTTTGACATGAGCGTGCACGACAATATTGCGCTCGGCCTTGTCGGGGCTGCACAAGGCTCAGCAACGTCGGGAATCCCCACCGTCGCTCGCGAGGACGTCGAGGCTGCGTGTCGACTTGCGCTTCTCCATGAATTTGTGCGTGATCTGCCAGACGGCTACGAGACGAGTCTCGGCTCCAACGGCACCGCGCTCTCGGGTGGTCAGAGGCAGCGACTGGCGATTGCGCGTGCAAAGCTACGCGATCCGGCCATTCTGATCCTCGACGAGGCCACGTCGGCGCTCGACCCCACTACGCGCCATCTGGTGCACGAGGCCATCAAGACGTGGCGCCGCGGCAAGACGACGATCGTCATCACGCACGATCTGTCGCAGATCGAGCCCGACGACTTTCTGTACCTGCTCGAAAACGGCGAGGTCGCTCAGCAGGGTTACCGCTCCGACCTCGAGGCCAAGGATGGTCCGCTCAGGACGTTGTCGCTCCAGCAACATCAGCGTAGCCAGCAGGACGAACAGGATAAAGAGGAAGTGGTGGAGCAGCTCGAGGCGGTGGGGAGGGAAGAGCCGCAGGAGAGGAGGAGACGCATGAAGTACAGGTCGATGTTCGGGTGGGAACGCGAGGCGGGCGTGCTGTCGGAGCATCTGTCGCTCATCATCTCGCAGAAGCTCGACAGCACGCCGTCACATCTCAAGCCGCTCCGGCTGGCTGAGCACCAGGCGATCAATACGTACTTTGAGGATGCCGAGACGCTGCGTGCGTCTGGATCTACCGCGAGCGACCGACGTGCGCGCACCGTGCCGCTGGAAAGGAGGCGGTGGGACGACGCAAACTCGCACGTCTTGTCCGAGACTACTGTTCACACCGGGACACAAGAGGTGGAGAAAGAGAGTGCGGCCAAGGTGGCGACGATGCGCGAGGTGTGGCGCATTCTCTGGCGAACGATTCCGAGCCGGGCGCTGTTGGTTGCGGGGATCACGCTGTGCATCATGGCAGGAGCACTTACTCCGGTGTTTTCGTTCCTGCTGGCGCAGCTGGTGGCGACTATGGGTCGACCTGACCAGCAGGCGGCTGTGGTCAAGTGGAGCCTGCTCGTGCTGCTCGTAGCGTTGCTCGAGGGCGTGTTTTCCTTTACGCGCTATCTGCTCATGGAAACCCTCGCCGATGCTTGGCTGCTACGTCTGCGCAGCTCGTCGTACCGCCACGTAGTCGCTCAGGACCGCACGTGGTTTGACCGGGGCGAAAACTCGCCTGCGCGTATCTGCCAGAGCATCGTCAAGGACGGCGAGGACGCACGCGGGCTGGTGGGGCAGATCATCGGGCAGCTCGCTCTGATCTGCTCCATGATCACGCTCGGCATCGTGTGGGCGCTCGTTGTGGGTTGGAAGCTCACGCTGGCAGGGGTAGCGTTCGGACCCGTCTTTCTCGCCGCCACGTTCTGCAAGAGCCGCGTGATCAGCGTGTACGAGGCGCGCAACAAGCTCAAGCGCGAAGCGGTGTCGGAGCGTCTGCATGGTGCGCTGTCGCACATCCGTGCCATCCGTGCCATGGGTCTCGAAAGCGTGTTTGCGCAGCTCCACCAGGGAGCGCTCGACGACGCCCAGCGGTGCGGCATGCAAGCTAGCGTGTTCTCGGGCTTTGGCCATGGCCTCAGCGATGCGCTCACGTACATCGCCGAGGCACTCATCTTCTTTGTGGGCGCCAAGCTGATCGTGTCCGGAGAGTACGACTTTGCGAGGATGATGCAGGTGTTCAACCTGATCATCTTCGCGGTGACTTTCGCGGCGCAGATGCTGACGTTCCTGCCAGGCATGTCCAAGAGCATGAAGGCGCTCGTGGATCTCGACCGGCTTGTGCGGTTGGGAGAGGCGGATGCCGAGCGCGCCGAGGCCAGGGGAGAGATGACGTGTGATGTTAAGGGCGAGATCGAATTCCGCAACGTCGGCTTTGCCTACGATGGCAGGAGCGAGCGCGTGCTCGATGGGGTGCAGTTCACCATCGGTGCGGGCGAGTGCGTGGCAGTTGTCGGTTCTTCGGGCTGTGGCAAGAGCACAGTAGCTGCTTTGCTGCAGAGGCTATACGAGCCGAGTTCTGGCGAGATTCTGGTGGACGGAGTGGCGGTGTCGTCGCTCTCGACCGCATGGCTGCGCGAACACCTCAGCATCGTCGGTCAAAACCCGAGCCTGTTTGATCTATCCATTGCGGCGAATATCGCCTACGGGGCCAACACGAAGCTGTACGATGCGCTCGACACGTCGCTGTCGGAGTCGGACCTGGAGCTTGTGCACCAGTCCGCGCGGGCTGCCAACGCACACAGCTTCATCGAGCACCTGCCCGAGTCGTACTCGACCAGCGTCGGTGGGGGTGCGACGGGGTCGGGGAGCAAGCTGTCGGGTGGTCAGGCACAGCGCATTGCCATCGCGCGCGCGCTCATGCGAGTGCGTGCTCGCATCCTGATTCTAGACGAATGTACTTCCGCACTGGATCCTGCCAACCAGCAACTGATCGTCGAGACGCTGCTGGATGCCAAGGCTGCCCTGCGCCAACGAAGAATGACCACGCTCGTCATCACGCACAATGTCGACATGATGCGCCGATGCGACCGCATCATCGTCCTCCGAAACGGCAGAGTTGCCGAACACGGACACTTCCAGCAGCTGCTCAGTCAAAATGGCTACTTTGCCTCGCTCGCAAGAGCCGGCGAATGGACTGGCTAGAATCCCCCCACACATCATCCCCAACGGAACCTCTCTTCGCACGCTGTCGTTTGCAATGCATTTTCACTCTTTCCTTCTGTCACTCCGAAAGATGAGGTGTGAGATGTGGAATTCGGCAGGACTATGCGTCTTCGTCGTCGTCGGTGCGCCTGAGGGTGGGCGCGCCGCGCGTGCGCGGATCAAAGTTGGCGCCGTCGATGTTGTGGTTGAGCGCCTTGGACACCTTGCGTTCGATCTTGTCGGCCTCGTCGAGCTTTTTGGCGCGCACGCGCAGGCCCTCCTGACCCGCCTTGGACAGCACGCCGATGATCAACTCGACGCTGCGGATCGAGTCATCGTTGGCGGGGATCGGGTAGGTGACGCACCTAGGGTCGACGTCCGAATCGGTGATTGCGATGGTGGGGATGTTGGCCTGCGTAGCCTCTCTGATGGCAAACGAGTTCTCCACGGGGTTGAGCACCACCACCAGATCGGGCTGGAGTGTCTGCGATGCGAGCCTGTTGGTATTAGCGGTTCCGGAAGGATCCAGATCAGCCATGGACTTGAGGATGGCGGAAGCGAGGAGCTTGGGAGCGTTGGTGATCACACCGGGCATCCAACGCTCGGCGGTCACATGGAATCCGTTAGCCCCCAGACGCTTGGTCGCAGCCAGAACGGCAGCCTGCTGGCCCGGTCGCGTGCCGACGAAGAGGATCACGCCGTCGCGCTCGGCGATCGCCTTGACCACCGCCGCTGCACGACGCAGCGCAGGCAGCGTCGCGCGCTCCAGATCAAAGATCGCCACGCCATGGCGCTGGCCGTAGATGTACGGCTGGTTGGCGGCTTTGAGCGACGAGAGCGAGTGACCCACCTGGGCGGTAGAGGCAACGAGGTGCTGGAGCGTGAGCTGATGCGCGTCCACCGGATTGAGACGCAGCTTGTGCGGGCGGAACGAGGTGGCTCGCGTCTGGGTGCTGCCGAGGTCGGAGAGGTTGTTCATCACCGCACGTCGCAGCCGACGCCTCTCGACGGCATCGTCCGAGGATTGCGACTCGACGCCGGGGTTCGAAGCGGCCACAACATCGGCGGCAACAGCTGCGGCGGCGGCGGCACCATCGGTCGGTGCGGAAGACTGCACTTCGGTGGAGAGCTTGCGCGCGAGCACGGTGGAGCGAGGAGAGACAGAGGATGAGGTAGCCGCACCCCTCAGCAGGCTGCCGAGGGTGGTTCTGGAGGTGCTTGCGATCGGACTGGCCATTGTGAATGCTGGATGTATATGGAGTTGGTAGCAGGTGGAGTGTCACACAGATCACCATCACCATCAGCAGCTTCTTCTCACTTTCTTCGCCTCGCCTCGCCGATCTCGGAACCGGCAGGGTCGAGGTGGCTGTCGCACGAGAGAAGCAGCTTCAAGTCGAGTCGAAGGCGCTTCCAGCCAGTGCCGCAGCCACTCGATTCCCAAATTGGACTCGAGGCCCACTCGAAAAATCGAATAGAGCCGCATTACAAAATTGTAAGCTGGGCCAGGGTGCCGAATTTGTATTGCGGCGACGTTTCTTCCAAAATTTTTCTTCGAGCTGCAGTTGGATTTGCAAAAAGCGCGCCAGGAGAGCCGTGTGACCCTGAACGAGAAGAACAGCGAGGGGCGCCGGGAAGAAGAAGAAGAAAAAAATCCTGCCTGGCTCGAGAGAGAGAGAGAGTTTCGGATTGGCCACACAGCCTGACTGCACAGACGCAGAGGCGCCAGTGGCCACTCTGTGGGCGGCAGCAAGGCGAGGTGTCGAGACAGAGCCAGCGAGAGAGGGATGAGACCCACAGCCAGCTAGGCAGGCACTCTCAGCCTCTGTGAGCGCAGGTGGCTCGACCAGCAAATAGAGCGAGAGGGGCAGCCCCGGCTCAAGAGACCTTGGTCACGATCCTTCTCTTTTCCTCTACTCCATCACCCCATCCCTCCCCCCTCATCACAAAACAAACTTCGTCATCATGTCCAGCGAGGTTCCCGCTACCCCCGTCGACGAGACCGTCTACCAGGGCGCCATCGGTATCGGTACGTATCCTGCACAGCGTCTCAGCACCACACCAGCACTTTGAAACCGCACGCACCACTCGACCCACGACAAGCAACAGCATCGTCGTCTACAACCTGGCAGCCCATGCTTGGCACGTCTTTACGAAACAGCCTGGTTGTGGCGAGTGGTGCAACCCGGAGGCCCGTGTTACATCGTGCAAAATGCGACCAGCAGACTGACCTGATCCGCATTTGCTGCCTCCATACAGACCTTGGTACCACCTACTCTTGTGTCGGTTGGTGGGTCAACGAGCGTGTCGAGATCATCGCCAACGACCAGGGTAACCGCACCACCCCCTCGTACGTCGCTTTCACCGAGAGCGAGCGTCTCATCGGCGATGCCGCCAAGAACCAGGCCGCCATGAACCCGCGCCAGACCGTCTTCGACGCCAAGCGTCTCATCGGCCGCCGATACGACGACCCCGACGTCAAGAAGGACATGCAGCACTGGCCCTTCACCGTCATCGACAAGGACGGCTCCCCCTTCATCGAGGTCAACTACCTCGGCGAGACCAAGCAGTTCTCCCCCCAGGAGATCTCCTCCATGGTCCTCACCAAGATGAAGGAGATCGCCGAGGCCAAGATCGGCAAGGAGGTCAAGAAGGCCGTCATCACCGTCCCCGCCTACTTCAACGACTCGCAGCGTCTCGCCACCAAGGATGCTGGTACGTACAATCCAACTGCTTTTGCTGCTTCTGCTGCTGCGACTATTGCCTCCGTCGCTGCTACTGCTTCCGCCGCTTCCGACCCGGCGCTGCTTTCAATTGGAAGGGAAGGGCAACACGATCAATCTCGATTGCGCAGCGATGATACAAATTTATTCCATGCTAATTCCGAGGCTACACCAGCGGTGCGGAAGCAAAAATACTTACTAAGAACGGCTAGCTGAGCGCATTCGCTTTGCTCTGCCTGGCTCTCAGCCAGGCAGCGCTCACGGCACGGAAAGATGCAGCTGCCTTTCGTCGGACAGCAGCGAGAGCACTTGCAGCACGGACAGCCAAATCAGCAGCAGCAGCAACAGCAGCACAAAATCCGACTGCAATGCCCTTTGACCGGTCGACGCTGACACTCTCCTCTCTCGTGCATCTTGCTAACAGGTTCCATCGCTGGTCTCGATGTCCTCCGTATCATCAACGAGCCCACCGCTGCCGCCATCGCCTACGGTCTCGACTCCAAGTCGTCCACCGAGAAGAACGTCCTCATCTACGATCTTGGTGGAGGTACCTTCGATGTTTCGCTCCTCAACATCACCGGCGGTGTCTTCGCCGTCAAGGCCACCGCTGGTGACACCCACCTTGGTGGTGAGGACTTCGACAACGCCCTCCTTGACCACTTCAAGAAGGAGTTCGAGCGCAAGAACAAGCTCGACATCTCGGGCGACCCGCGTGCCGTGCGCCGTCTCCGCTCGGCCTGCGAGCGTGCCAAGCGCACCCTCTCCTCGGTCACCCAGACCACCGTCGAGGTCGACTCGCTCTTCCAGGGTGTCGACTTCCAGGCCAACATCACCCGTGCCCGCTTCGAGGAGATCAACGCCGCCGCCTTCAAGGGCACCATCGAGCCCGTCGCCAAGGTGCTCAAGGACTCCAAGATCCCCGCCGACAAGGTTGACGACATCGTCCTCGTCGGTGGTTCCACCCGTATCCCCAAGATCCAGTCGCTCATCTCCGAGTTCTTCGGTGGCCGCCAGCTCAACAAGTCGATCAACCCCGACGAGGCCGTCGCCTACGGTGCCGCCGTCCAGGCCGCCGTGCTCACCAACCAGACCAGCGACAAGACCGCCGACCTGCTCCTGCTCGACGTTGCTCCTCTCTCGCTCGGTGTTGCCATGCAGGGTGACGTGTTCGGTGTCGTTGTGCCCCGTAACACCCCCATCCCGTGCAACAAGACGCGTGTCTTCACCACCGTCGAGGACAACCAGACCCAGGTTACCTTCCCCGTTTACGAGGGTGAGCGCACCCAGTGCAAGGACAACCGTCTGCTCGGCGAGTTCGAGCTGACCGGCATCCCGCCCCAGCCCCGTGGCCAGGCCGAGCTGCTGACCACCTTCGAGATCGACGCCAACGGTCTGCTCAAGGTTTCCGCCCAGGAGAAGATCACCGGCCGCAAGGCCAACATCACCATCACCAACTCGGTCGGCCGCCTGAGCTCCAACGAGATCGAGCAGATGATCAAGGATGCCGAGACCTTCTCCAAGGCCGACAAGGACTTCACCGCCAAGCACGACGCCAAGAACGACCTCGAGGCCTACGTGCACTCGGTCGAGGAGACCATCTCGAGCCCCGCTGCCAACCTCAAGCGCCCTGCCAAGATCCAGATCGAGCAGGAGCTCACCAAGGCCCTCGAGCTGCTCGAGGTCCAGGACGCTTCGGCCGACGAGTACCGCCGCGCCTCGCTCCGCCTCAAGCGCTCCATGCAGAAGGCCTTCGGTGGTCGTTAAGCGCTGCGCCTGTCGCGTTTGAGACCACAGCTGCGTGAGAGGGCGAAGGCCGAGCGGGGTCGGTGGGTCGGCTCTTGATCTGCAACCCTTGCTCTGTCTGGTTGAATCGTGATCTGTTCTCGGATCATTGGTTCAGCTCGTTCTCTCTTACGTCAAGCTCTCCCCCGCTGGCTTTGCTGCGCCTGGGCTGACTCCCACTCGTGCTCGTAACGAGTGTGGATGGCCCGAGCGTGGGTGGAGTGTGCGGGGCAAAAGGAACTCGAGGATCGCTCAGGCCGAGCTCGTCTTGTTGCGTCTGTCTCGGCTGGGGTTGATGCAGCCCTGGACGAGACAAGGGCCCGAGCCTGAGGATCTGTGCCCCCAAAGATTCCCCTTCCTCCCCCCCCATTCGACTAATGTACGCATATTCCACTTTCCCTGCATCTTCTCGTTCCGCTTACTGCTTTAGGCTGTGCTGCATGTGGTGTGTGAGCAAAATATGTGGCTTGGGGACATTGATGGCATTGGGAGATATTGTTGGCTTGATGCGGAAGGAGCGGCTACGGATTCGGACCGGATTTGCACCGACGACGACGAAGACGCCATGTCTCGGTGCGCTTGCGAAGGTGGTGTAGCGAGCTTCCCGGTGCGGGAGAGAGTGTGCAAGCGATGGCGATGCAGGTCCGCATCAGGCTGCTGGGCGGCCAGGTGGGCGAAGGCAACGTGGACAAAGACCGGACCGGGGAGAGGTGAGAGAACGTGTGAGGCTGTCGAGGTCTCGCTTACAGCGTCAGCCAGTCTCGAAGACCAGTCAGCTGATATTGACCGAAGCAGCGGAGGAGATGGAAATCCCACGCTAGCTTTCCAGTGGAATCCCATTTTTTGGTGTGTTGAAAAAATCAAGCCGGAATAAGATGGACACAAAAAAGAGCTCGAAATTCCTCGGAACTTTGGCCGCCATCGACGAGCTTGAGAATCATCCGATTCGATGCTGGTTCAGGAAGATCGTTCCGCAACAAGCTCAGATGCTTCCGTCGAACACGACGTTCAGACTCAGGTAAGCCAAGCAAACAATGGTAACAAAGAAGATCTGGACGGCATTCCGTGAAAAAGGTCGCCGACTGCGGACCACATCGAGAGAAGCGTCGAAAGAAGGCCGACGACAGATGAAGCCACAATCATAGTCCCGATGCGAAAGCGTAGAGCGAATCAGATCGAACGAATACTTGCCGTGCCATACATGATGTACAGATGTGTGGATCGGGTCGAGATGCGGCTTAGAGGGTGTTGGTGACGGTGGAGCGGTTGTGGCTGCATTCCACATTCCAATGATTGGATTCAGAAACAAGAGAGACACGGGCTGCTGTGGAAAAAAGAGGGCAGCACCAATCAGATGCTATTTGCCGTCATTCAACGCAACAGCCTTCGGATTCGTCTGCCACATTCCGTCGGTCGTCAGTGGGGTCTGCACCCTAATGTCCCGGTTCCAGCTGAGATCGACACGGATAGAGAGCGAGGTCGAGCTCGAGTGCAAGCGACCTGGAAGTGAAACCGATCGGCGGATTTCGACGTGCAGCATCCATTGGGGCGTGGCGCGCGTCGGACTGAATTTCTGCCTGCCTGCGTGAGGGAAAAGGCGCATTCCTCACTTGCAGCGCCCGGCGCACGAATTTCATTCCTGCCATTCCCCCTCACGCCAGCAACGAAAAAAAGAAAGCTTTTCAATTGATTTGCCTTCACGTGTGTGGGGAGGGAGCAGGATTCGAGGCACCTGTCAAAATGTCAGCCCAGCCCATGCATTCCAGCACATGCACACTCCTCAGCCGCTGCTCTCCTGCCTCTGCCCGGCGCTTGCCTTGCCTCGCCTTGCCTGGCCTTGCAGCACATCTGGCAGCAACAGTTGCAACAGCAGCTTGGCCCTCCCCACATACTGCCGCCTGTCAAGCTTGGCATGCTTGCCGCCGTCACCATTCCACACTCTGGCCGATAAACTCAGCTCTACACAGACAGCCGCTGCCGCCGCCTGTGACTTGCATCAACATCGCAGGTGCAGCTGCAGCTGCATCGACACCATTTCTGCGTGCCGGTCAGGTGCGCCGTCTTCGCCCCCCACCAGCGAACGGGGCAACGGCAACCCGACCTGCATGCTGGCTTCTGCCCTCCTGCGCGCTTCTGCTCTGTCCCCGTCGCCGCGCTCCATGCAATGCGGCAGAAGCTTATTCCATCCCTCCGATATGTTAGCCGCTGCATCGCAAACACTAGCTTCGCAGCCGCTCCTCTTGCGCGCTTGGCGATCGCAGAGCCCGCGGTTCGCATCGCATTGCATCGATGGGCGCATCTCGTGTCGACTCCTGGCCTTCGGGCTGCCACAGGATCGGTGAGAGCAGCTGCTTAAGACGTCATACGCCTTCGGACAATCAGGCCTTCTAGCCTTCATGCCTGTTTGTGCATTCATGCCGCACGCTATCGACACATGCGGGCCTTTTTGCTACGACCGATGCGTTTTCAGTATCATGGCGTGACCGCGGGACGCCTCGCCAAAACTAGAGTAAGATGAAGGCAAAGTTAGCGCGCCCCGCACTCGTTCCTGTGCCGGACGATGTCCGAAAGCAGCATTAGTCTACGATGCAGACCGGGTAATTGAGGCTTGAGCCTGGCTGGATCGCATAACACCGCATCGTCTTGAGCGATGGCGTCGGATGCGAATGCGAACGAACCCAAGAACAATGGCTTCCAACACATGCGACAGGAATAGCACGGGAAATGGTTTGCAGCATGCACACTCTCACCACGGGCAGCGCAGTAGCGGGAGCGCTCACGAGACATACCCCAATGGATCATTCTGCAGGCGAGTACGTAACCTAGAGCTTGCACATCCCGCCGTTCCGTGTCACAGCACCTGGCGTGCCCTCGGGCCTCGATGCATCCGCCTGCTCCTCTGGAATCCCCTGCACGTCTCAGCAACGCAGGCTACAGCCTCGTCGCCCCCACTCCCCCCGCTCCTCCTCCTCCTCCTCCCTTCATCCGTGTCCCCTTTCCCTAGCCCGTCCCAAACATGCCTGAGAGAAACCTCACTCAACGTCGGCTACGAAGCGAATGCGGCGTGCGCCTTCAGCCCTCTTGCCTCGTCCGCGTCTGCTCTGCTCGTACCCTTGTCCGCTCCCCGGTGCCTTGCAACCAAAACAAGCTCTCGCGTTCCCTCTCCGCTCCTACTACGACGTGCCTGCCATGTTTTGATTCATCCGCCTCTCTCTTCCGCGCGCCTCTCCAGCTGTGGCACAACCACCGCTCCTCCTCTCTGCTGCCAGCACAAGGCGCAAGCCCTCTCGATCCGGCCCCTTTCGCGACTGAGACCTCGGCGGCCAAGGTATATAACGTACCTCTTGGCGTCCATCTTCCCATTCCTCCCCCCAAGCTAGTTTTCCCTCCCTCCCGTGCTCTGTTCCTGCTGCTGCTCCCCCTTCCCCTCCTTTTCCCGTCCACGAATACCTATACCTCCGCCTTTCAGGCTCCCAACATCTTCACACACTCTCTTTGACAACCCGTCCACCAACCAACCACCTTCTTATCCAACAATGAAGTACCTCCAGTTCCTCGCTGCCGTTGCGGCCGTCTCCGCCTTCTCCGGCCCCGTCCTTGCCGGCTCGGTCGTCGACAACACCAACCAGGTCGTCCCCGTCCAGCTCACTGGCGCCCTCCTCTCGCAGGTCGGCAACGGCCAGGTCGCTGAGCGCTCCGTCAAGGTCGACAACGACGCCCAGTTCATCCCCGTCCAGGGCACCATCGCCGCTCTCTCGGCTGTGCTGAACAAGCAGTCCGTCGAGAAGCGCCACGACAACATCGTCAAGAACACCAACCAGGTTCTCCCCATCGAGGCCACACTTGCCGCCCTTTCGACCGTGCTCAACGAGCAGAAGGCCGCCGCCAAGCGCGACAATGTGGTCAAGAACGACAACCAGGTCGTCCCCATCGAGGCCACCCTCGCCGCCCTCTCGTCCATCGCCAACGGCCAGGCCTCGCGTCGTAGCGTCGACGTCAAGAACTCCGCCCAGTTCGTGCCCATCCAGGCTACCGCTGCGCTCCTCTCGCAGGTGCTCAACGAGCAGCACGTCAGCAAGCGCGGCGACGTGGTTGACAACACCAACCAGGTCCTCCCCATCCAGGCCACCCTTGCCGCCCTCTCGCAGGTCGCCAACATCCAGAAGGCCGAGCGCTCCGTCACCGTTGACAACGATGCCCAGTTCATCCCCATCGAGGCTACCCTCGCTGCCCTCTCGGCTGTCGCCAACGGCCAGAAGGTCGAGAAGCGCACCTTCGGTGGCGACATCGTCGAGAACACCAACCAGGTGCTCCCCATCCAGGCCACCGCTGCCCTCCTCTCGCAGGTCGCCAACCTCCAGTCCGCTGGTGCTAAGCGCCACTGGGGCGAGGACGGTGACATCGTGGAGAACACCAACCAGGTTCTCCCCATCCAGGCCACCGCTGCTCTGCTCTCGCAGGTCGCCAACATCCAGAAGGCCGGTGCCAAGCGCGGCTACGTTGTTGACAACGACAACCAGGTCGTCCCCATCCAGGCTACCCTTGCTGGCCTCTCCGAGGTCGCCAACGGCCAGTCCGTCGAGAAGCGCGGCAAGGTTGTGAAGAACACCAACCAGGTGCTTCCCATCCAGGCTACCGCCGCTCTGCTCTCGCAGGTGAAGAACGTCCAGACCGCCGGCAAGCGCTGGGAGCACGAGGGTGGTGACGTCGTTGAGAACACCAACCAGGTCCTCCCCATCCAGGCTACTGCCGCTCTCCTCTCGCAGGTTGAGAACATCCAGACCGCCGGCGGCAAGCGCTGGGAGCACGAGGGTGATGTCGTCAAGAACACCAACCAGGTGCTCCCCATCCAGGCCACCGCCGCCGCCTTCTCCCAGGTTGAGAACCTCCAGCACGTCGCCCGCAAGGCCCCCGAGTTCGACTCGGTCGTGAAGAACACCAACCAGGTGCTCCCCATCCAGGCCACCGCTGCTCTCCTCTCGCAGGTGGAGAACATCCAGAAGGTCGCCCGCAAGGCGCCCGAGTTCGAGCACGAGGGTGGTGACATCGTCAAGAACACCAACCAGGTGCTGCCCATCCAGGCTACCGCTGCCCTCCTCTCGCAGGTTGCCAACGGCCAGACCGTCAGCAAGCGCGGCGAGCACGGTGACAACATCGTTGAGAACACCAACCAGGTGATCCCCATCCAGGCTACTGCTGCTGCGCTCTCGAGCGTGCTCAACTCGCAGAAGGCCAGCCGCTCGGTTGTTGACAACGACAACCAGGTTGCGCCCATCGAGGCTACGCTTGCTGCTCTTGCGCAGGTTGCCAACGGCCAGGCTAGCAAGCGCGACGGAGCAGTGATCAACGACAACCAGGTGGTTCCCGTCCAGGCGGTTGCGGCTGCGCTTTCGCAGGTGGTCAGCGGTCAGAAGACCAAGCGAGGTGAGACCAAAGAGACCGATAACGTCAACCAAATTGCACCTGCTCAAGCCACCCTTTCCGCCCTCTCCGATGTGATCAGCAGCGCGCACGCCCGCCGAGCGATGGATGTAGAGCAGTACAAGACGCTCACGTACGCCGTGGATGCTCTGCAGAAGGCGGTCGACCAGACCAACTACTCTGACAAGACGCACCACGTGGATGCCCTCACGGGTACCGCCGAACACCTGACCGACAAGCGCGACTCGTCCGCCGACCCGGCTGCGCTGCTCAGCTCGGCCATGAGCGGCATCTCTGTTCCCGTTGGCAACAAGGATCTGCTCAAGGGCCTTGCGAAGCGTTGGGCTGCTGAGGAGGATGCAGCCATGGCAAAGCGTCGCTCGGTTGATGGCCGTGGTCAGCGCCCCCGTCCTCGTGGTTCTTCGGAGCACAACAACAACGGTCAGTGCTCCGTTGGCGAGGCGCAGTGCTGCACCCAGGTCATCAAGGACGAGGGCAAGAAGAAGACGCTCGCCGGCGTGCTGGGTCTCAACTCGCTCGCCGAGGGCGACATCGGTCTCAACTGCCAGCAGATCCCCCTGCTTGGTGGTATCGCGGCACAGAGCATCTGCAAGGCTACCCCAGTCTGCTGCACCAACGTTAGCCAGGACGGTCTTGTCAACATCGGTTGCACGTCGATCCCCATCAACTAAAACCCCCCCGCTTGAGGTGGTTTCTGGTTGGTTTGGTTTCGCACGTCTCCTTAGATTTTTTGACAGCCGTCGTGCTGGATAGCATTTGGTTCCGGTTTTTTCTGGTGGTAGGCACAGGATGTCTTCGCCCTCACGCTCTTTTACGGCCCTTCGTTCGGTGGCCTCACTCGTCATGGTCCACATCCAACCCCGCTCGCGTACTTTGTCTTGTTTCTCTCTCTCTCTCTCCCCCCTCTCTCAAACTAGCAGCAGCAGCACTCTTCTCTTGAACAATCACTTAGCCCCCCCCCCCCCCTCCGCACACAGTCTTGGTGGACACCGTGGGACTGTTGTGGATGGCAGCATTTACTCCACGGTCCAACCTAGCTTCTCCTCCCTCTTCCCTAGTTCCTAGCTTCTCTCCTTCCCCTCGTGCTCCGTGTCTTATGCTCGATCGGGCTCTCCGCCTCCTGTACCCACCGCGCCATGTGGTGGTCAGCAGTCGAGGAGGTCGCTTCTTCATGCTCGCTTCCCTATAATACACCGGTCGTTACGCTATCTTGGTGGCATGTGTAGAGTGGCTCTGAGATGCTTGGCGCTGGAAGAAACGTCGGGGATCCTATTTTTGGTGGGTTGGGAACATCCTTTGTGCCATGAGCATCCGCAGTGAACCCAAAGGTCGCCGGCGGGAACAGGTGGGACTGACAACCCACCATGCATGCACTCGGTGCTCGGACGCTTTGTGAAGGCGATTTCCAACTGCATTCGCACGCGCAGTCAATGTCACACCGTAATGCACTTGGATGAACAGCTTGCTTGCTCATGTGTCGGCTTGCAACTTCATTTTGGTGAAGCGGTGTGGGAGTTGCCGGCACGGTCCGCCCGAATCGCTGACCAAAGTGGGTCTGGCAAAGGACAATGCTCACTCGCGAAGATCCTGTCGACTCGCCACCACTGCCAACACGGATCCTCGTGAAGCCAGTTGGAGGATTCAGCGACGGCACGATGGCTTCTGAAGCACTACCGGAAGACTGGATGGCCATTGTGTGCAATGGCACCATCAAGCCAGCCGAAGCAGCAGCGTTTCTCCACCGACACTTCCACTCGCACAATGTAAGTGCCCAAGAATCGCAGAAGGTCGAGTTGATCGCTGACTGGACCGGGGTATCGCAGGAGTTCGAGGACGACATCGCGATTGTCGCGGCAACTCTGTACTGCTGGGAGTTTCTGATGTAAGCACGAGCTTCTGCGCAAAGAATCTCGAGCCATCTCTGACTTAGCTTGATTTTGAACAGGACGTTGCCAGCAGAACTGCGGATCTACCTGACGATACCATGGACGGCACCGCACCTGATCCTGTTTGTGCTTATGCGCTATTCGACCATGGTGACGATCGCGATGGGCATGTACGCCACGTGGGGCCGACACCGGGGCAACTGTGTGACGTATCGCGATGCAGCGGTGCTGATGGTGCAACTGTCCGTGTCGGCGGTGCTAGGATGGCGCACGTCGGCGATCTGGCAGAAGGATGCGCGAATCTTTGTGATTGTTGCGCTGCTGCTGATTACGCTCATGGTGTTTTCGTCGCTCATTGTGCTGGGCACGCATGTGCAGCCGGTAAGCAATGGCGAGTGCATCCTAACGCGCGGCGATGTCGAGGAGCTCTTCCCGCTCGCATGGTTCTACGCCGGCACGGTGGCGTACGACACGGCAGTCATCGTACTCAGCACGTTTCGGCTTTGGCAACACCATAATGACGTCGGCGTGTTTCCTGGGGCGAATGCGGACGACAAGAGGAGATGGTGCAACTGGGTTAGTTGGTTGCACTCGCAGTGGAATAGCGTCACGCCCTTGTTGTTCCGACTCACCTCCAACGGCGTGTTGTACCTCGGGTTCTCGACGGTGTTCAATGTGGTCTGCTTTGCGGTTAGTTACGATAACGAACACAGGGCACAGGATTTGCTGTTGCTGTATTCGTCCGTCATGTGGGTCGTATGCCAGCATCTCATGCTGCTCGAGATCAGGGCGACCTGGGGGAATAGCTCGGCGGAGCAGAAGTTCGGTAACAAAAGAGGACCGACCGACGATAGCGATGCGGATCGACTCATCGCACAGATCCTCCAGGCCTCTTGGTCGCAAAAGGCACGGGGAGAGGCCAAAACTCTGTCAAGGACCGATGGGGGAAAGGATATCGAGCTCGGACCTACGCTGGCGGTGGGATGTGGATGCGGGCCGGCAGGAGGCTGTGGCTGTGTTGCTGTAAGGAACTCGTTGGCGCTGTCGCTGCGGGATCTGGCGCTGGCACGCTCTCGATCGTCCGACGAGTGCGATACGACCAAGCTGAGTGTGCAGCAGCTGCATGACTTCCGCCCCTCAATGCCAGGGGAGAGCTACGACGGCTCGGCACAATCCTCAATGCACCGCGTCCTCACCACCGCCGACGCGGACACTTCCAGCACTGCCCTCGTCACCGATCCTCCCGACGAACCGGCTGATGCTGTAAGTCGTGGATTCCGCGGTCGACTCAGTGCGATTTCCAACAGCCCTACACGACTCTTTGCCACCTTCAAGCGTAGCGATGGACCCGCGCTTGAACACCCGCTGCAACATCCTGACTCCCCGCCATGCTGTACGCAGGCGCAGAAAGCACCTGCTCGACGTCGACGTTTCTCACAGGTGATCGAGAAGGCTACCCAAACATCAGCGGTGGAATCGGCACCCGGCGAGTGCAATTGCCGTCGTCCGCGCCGAAACACGCTCGGCACATTCCAGCCGCCGAGCGCAGATCCACAGGCCGGAATGGATCATAGGGATATCAGCTGCGGGAGGAAAGCACAGGGCATCGAGGTCGCCGCAATGCTCGCCAGCATGTCGCCCGAGGACAAAGCCGCCGCGCTCGCTCTGGCCGGCATGGACGCAGGCCCGGCACAGGAGTTGTGCCCACCCTTCGCTTCGACGGTGCACCCGCAGAGAGCTAGCCCGGCAAAAGCGTCGGCAACAATCTGGATGATGCAGCCGCCACTCATATAGATACGCCACATAGATCCCGTCGCCATCAATCGCATTCGACTGATGATGATCTGACGATCTGATGCGAGGGTGTGGTAGGCTAGCTTAACAGTTGCAAAAAAGTCGCCGACACGATGGATGTTCAAGCGGGCTGCCATCTACGCGACACGCGCGACGCGTCAGCTCGAAAAAAAAAGAACTTGTTCCCGGCCGGGGAATCGAACCCCGATCTCAGCAGTTCACCTGCGTGCGCAGAGAGTGAAAGTGCCGTATACTGACCGTTGTACTAACTGGGATGGTCTTTGTTGGCAGAGCGGGATAAAGCGTACATACCCTGGTTTTCCAGTTTTGATCAGACGCTGGCACAGTATCAATTGATGCTCTGTCTGTGACACCACTCCAGCAACCGTTTGGGAGAGGTTGCGATGATGCTGCCTGCCCAAAGCGACTGTCAAGCATGTCTCTGGACCACACAGCCACGGCCAGGTGGTGCTTGATGACGGTGTGAGTGAGGAGGCGGAAAGTTTTGAGCGGCAGTTGATTTGTAATGGTGCTGTAAGGAAGTGCGCTGCGCGGCGCGCCTCCGAGAAAGGGGAGGTGGCCGTGGGAAAGGCGGGCCAAGTGGGCGACGACAGATGCACCAAAATGGAAAAAGAAAGCCACGCGCAGGTCCAAAGTCAGGAGGTTCAGCAAGCAGGGATCGTCGTCGTGCCTCACGCTAACTTAGCGAAGACGAGGGACTAGCTGCGACCTGACATGCAAGACACACACCTCAAGGGTCAAGGTGTGCCGTTCGGCGACTCATGTGCCGCAGAGAGGAAGTGGCATGGCTGAGTGGATGAATGAATGAGTGTTTAGAGGAGGCGGCGTCGGCTTGGCTAAAACCTCGACATGGGGGTTGGCGGGCGGCCAACGCAGAGCAGGCGGGAGAGGCGGATGGAAGAGGGCGCAGCGAGCCGTGAGCATCGGGAGGGGGAAGGAGGAGGAGGAGAACCCGAAATCAGTTTCGAGAGTTTTTGCACTTTTTCATTTTTTTCGGTTTGGTGAGGCGTTGTTGCTGCGCCTTTTTTTTTCTTCGTTTCTGCAAGGCAGCAGCGAGGCAGCATCAGCGGCAGCAGCAACGAACCCCAAGCAGAGCAAAGCAAAGCAAAGCAAAGCAAAGCAGCGCCGCGCCGCGCCAGTCAACGCAGCAGCAGCAGCAGAGAGCAGAAGCAGCAGCGCATCACCGCCCACAGCCTGAGTCTGCTAGGCTAACCCAGGCGCAGTTCAGCGCAGACCCAGCCAAGCCCAGCCAAGCCCAGCCAACGCAGCGACGTCCGCAGCCAACGCCCGCCTCTCTCTCGCCATCACCCTCTATTCGAGAAGACGACGTTGACGACGACGACCTCCTCCCTCTTCCTTATCACGAAGCGCGAGGGTCCTCTTCTTCTTCGGTTTCTTCCTTCTTTTTCTCCCCCCCTTTCCCCCTTTCTTCTCTTCGTAAGGGTTTCTTCCACCTTCTTTGGATCAATATCCGTCTTTCGCTCGGTTCGAAAGGCGCTCTCTGATCCAACAACCAGCGAGGTCAGGTCTCGCAGCAGCAGCAGCCCGGTCTCGACGATAGGCTCGTCTTCGCGACTCGGTTTTCCTCAGCTTCGGCTTGCGACTCGTGGACTTTGGCTCGCCTCCTGCCCGTTCTCGACTCGTCCTTGCTCCGGCCCTGATCGTCTCGACCCTCCCCCAATCCACGCGACATCCGAAGCAGCACATCCAAAAGCTGCTTGGCATCTCGACATCCAATCTCTGCCCATGTCGAGTGAATCGCAACCAGCGGGCAACACTAACAACGTCGCCGCCGCTGGCCCCAACGGTGATGCAACCGCAGCCAACTCTCGTCGTCAGTCTGCAGTAAGCCTGCCAAAAGGTGCCGCCGCAAACCCGCGTCCTGCCGCCGCCATCAACTTTGGCTCCGTGCACGACCAGAACGCCATGCTCTCCTCCTCCCCCGCCGCTCAGCCCAGCTCCGGTCAGCATCTCCACGGCGAGAAGCCCACCGTCTTTGGCTCCGTCGCCGCCCAGGACCCGCAGTCCAAAAAGACCACCATCGGCTTCGCAGGCGGAAAGCCAGACGCTGCGCCCGCCAACGGCGCCGCCCCATCCAAGTCCATGGACTTCCAAAAGCTCTTCCAGGGCTCCGGCTCGCCCGCGCCCTCCCAGGCAACTGCTTCCAACGCCTCCGGCTCGCCCTCCCCGTCCAACGCCGCTCCTGCATCCACAGCGCCCTCCACACCGCAGCCCAACTCCGGCTCCCAGTCGCAGCAGGCTGGTCGTCCACATGCCTCCTCCAACCTCAGGCCACCAGCAGGCACGCCCCACCACCCGGGTGCCAGGCCTTTCGAGCCTCAGCGTTCGCCCTCGGGTCACCAGGCTCAGGGCTCCCGCATCGCCTCCCAGGCTCCTCCCCACCAGCAGTTCCATGGCCACCCGCAGGGCGCGCCCCAGCAGCCGCGCTCTCCTCACATGGCCAACGCCGTCCCTATGCAGCCCATGCAGCCCATGGGCGGACCGTGGCAGCACCAGCAACCCATGGGATACGCACCGCCCCAGTACGGCTACCATCCGGGCTACGGCTACTCGCCCGTCCCCCAGCACTGGGCCGGACAGCAGCCAGGCTACGAGATGCCAGGCACGCCGCGCTCGCCGCGCCATGCCAACCTCGGCGCTTCGCCCATGGGCCCCAACGGCCTTCCCGGCACGCCTTCCATGGCTCCCTCCACGCCGCTCTCGGCGCGCGGCGCCAACGTGCCCCCTTCGCCCTCCACCGGTCACAGCAACGTCAGCTCGCCCGCCCACCAGCCCATGACGCTCGGTCAGCAGCAGGCAAGCCGTCCGCCCACCTTCAGCCCCGCCGCCAGCTACCACTCGCCTTCGCACTCGTTCAGCAACCCCATGAGCCCCGCCGCTCGTCAGTTTGAGCCTGCGCAGAAGAGGCAGAGTGCCGCCATCCGCATCGTCAACCCCGAGACTCAGGCCGCTGTTGATCTGCAGAGCATCCAGAAGACCCCTTCGGTCTCGCAGAAGTCGACTGCGCCTGCCTCGGCCACCAGCTCGCCCAGCATCTCCAGGGCGTCGCCCGCCATCGTCCAGCCCGCCCAGAGCAAGCCCATCCGCATGGAGACCCCAGAGGCTTTCATGGCTCGCGTCCAGGCTAGCAAGGAGGAGGCTGCCCGTAAGAAGGCCGAGCAGGAGAGCGGTTCCAAGGACGCCGCCGCCGCTGCTGACAAGAAGCAGGACGACGATGACAAGCAGGCCAAGGAGGCTGCCGACGCCAAGAAGAAGGCCGAGGACGACGCCGCTGCCGCTAAGGAGGCTGCTGCCAAGCGCGAGGCCGAAGAGAAGGCCGCTGCTGAGCGCAAGGCTGCCGAGGAAGCCGAAGCCAAGGCCAAGGCCAAGGCTGAAGCCGAGCAGAAGGAGCGCGAGGCAAAGGAAAAGGCCGACGCAGAGGCCAAGGCCAAGGCTGAGGCCGACGCCGAGGCTCAGCGCAGGGCCGAAGAGGCCAAGAAGACAGAGGAGGAGGAGGCCAAGTCCAAGGCGGACGCCGCTGCCGAGACCAAGACCGCTGCCGATGAGACCAAGCCCAAGCCGGCACCCATCGACACCGAGAAGGCCGCCCGCAGCTCCGTCGCCGACGTCGAGCGCATGGCTCGTGAAGCCTCTTCGGTACCTCCCTCCAGCCAGGATGCGCCCAAGACCCCGGGTCTTCCTCAGACGCCTCGCACTCCCGGCACGCCTGGCTTTGCCGGTCTGCCCGCCAAGCCTCTCAGCACCATCGGCTCTGCCGCCGCTTCCAACGGCAACGGCATCAAGCTCGACGGCGAGGCTCTCGAGAAGAAGAAGAAGACCGTCACCACCACCGACGCCTCTGCTTCGCCCTCGCAACCTTCCAACAAGGACAAGGAGGAGGGCTCCTCTTCGGGTGCCTCGGCCTCGCTCGTGGCTGCCAAGTTCATCGACAGCTTCAGCAAGGTCAACTACCCCACCAACATCAACTCGCCCAAGCCCGAGCTCAACCAGTCTGCCGAGCCAGGCAAGTTCCGCTACGACCGAGACTTCCTCATGCAGTTCATGGGCGTCTACACCGAGAAGCCCATCGACCTGCCTCCGCTCGCCTCGATCGGCATGGAGAGTGGCGGCATGGGCGCCGGCCGACTCAACCGTCGTGCCTCGGCCATGGGCCCTCCCGCCGCTCCCGGCCGTGCCCAGGGTCTCGGCATCAGCGGCTCCTCCAGCTTCGGCGGCAAGGGCGGCATCGGCTCCTTCAGCCACCCCGCCAAGACGAGCGAGGAGCGCTTCGCCGCCGCTTCCGGTGCTCGCACCTCCGGCATGGGCGCCTTTGGCCCCATGGGCTCGTTCAACGCCGGCGCTCGCAGCCAGCCTCTCTCCCGCACCGGAAGCGGCAGCACTGCGCTGCCCTCGCGTGACATGATGGGCACCGGTATCCCCAACGGTGGCCGCACCAAGAGCAACCGTGGCCGCCAGCGCGACCCCAACTCGAGCCGTGGTCCTCAGGTCAACCCTCCCGAGAAGGGCGGTCCCACCATCCCTCTCGACCAGGTCGTGCCCCTCGCCAACTCGGAGAACCGATGGAGCCGAGGTGCCAGCCAGGTCAAGGCCGACTCGCCCGAGATGGTGCAGCGAAAGGTCAAGGGTCTGCTCAACAAGCTCACGCTCGAGAAGTTCGACTCGATCTCCAACCAGATCCTCGAGTGGGCCAACAAGTCGGTCTCCGAGGACGACGGACGCACGTTGCGACAGGTCATTCAGCTCATCTTCGAGAAGGCCACCGACGAGGCGGCCTGGTCCGAGATGTACGCGCGTCTCTGCCGAAAGCTCATGGAGGAGGTCAGCCCCGAGGTCAAGGACGAGAGCCTGCGCACCACCGACGGCAAGCCCGTCGTGGGCGGCTCGCTCTTCCGCAAGTACCTGCTCAACCGCTGTCAGGAGGACTTCGAGCGTGGCTGGGCCCAGCGCGACACCGCCATTGCCGCTGCCAAGTCAAAGGAGGCCGAGGACAAGGCCAAGAAGGACAGCAACGACAAGGCCGAGGCCGAGGCCAAGGCTGCTGAGGAGCGTGGCGAGAAGCCCTCGGACGCACCAAAGGAGGCCGAACTGCTCTCCGACGAGTACTACGAGGCCCAGAAGGCCAAGCGACGCGGTCTTGGTCTCGTTCGCTTCATTGGTGAGCTGTTCAAGCTGAGCATGTTGACGGAGCGTATCATGCACGTCTGCATCAAGAAGCTGCTCGCCAACGCCACCGACCCCGAGGAGGAGGAGATCGAGTCGCTCTGCAAGCTCATGACCACCGTCGGCAAGCTTCTCGACTCGGAGAAGGCGCGCGGCCACATGGACATCTACTTCCAGCGCATGAACGAGATGTCCAAGAACGAGGTGTCGATCAACTCGCGAATGCGATTCATGCTCAAGGACGTCATCGAGCTCCGCGAGTCGAGGTGGGTGCCGCGACACGACAACTCGGCGCCCAAGACCATCGCCCAGATCCACGCCGACGCTGCCAGGCAGAAGCAGCAGCAGGACGCCGAGAACGCCATGCGCGCTCGTGGCGGCCCGATCTCGCGCGGTGGATCCAAGCGTGGCCAGGCTCGTGACAACGGTCCGGACGGCTGGAGCACGGTCGGCGGTGTCGCTCCTCCCCCGCGCCCCGGCAAGGCCGGCGACCTGTCGCACTTTGGCAAGATCGAGCGCGGCACTTCGGGACGCCCTCTCTCCTTCGGTCCTTCCACCATGCTCGGCAGGAAGAACCAGGGCAAGGGCTCCGAGGACGGCAGCCAGCCTCCCACGCGCACCAGCTCGCAGACCAACATGTTCTCGTTGCTCAACCAGGCTGGCGAGGGCGATGCGGCACCGAGCGAGGAGCCTCAGCGTCCCAAGCTCAACCTTGCACCGCGCACCAAGCCGCTTCCCGGCAACGTTGGCGACAAGGAGGGCGAGGACAAGGAGGGCGAGAACGATGGCGACGAGGATGCTGGCAAGGCCTCGGACATGTCGGACGAGGAGGCCAAGCGCAAGATCGCCAACGACATCAAGGAGTTCCTCGAGATCAAGGATGTCAACGAGGGTGTCGAGGCCTTCAACACGCTGCCTGCGTCGCGACAGGCCGAGTTTGTGGACAAGATTGTCGGCACGGCCATCGAGAAGAAGAAGGACGACGTGGCCAACGTGGCGGCGCTGTTCGCCAAGCTCAGCGAGGATGGTCACCTGGACGAGGAATCTGCCTTCAAGGGCTTCGAGCCGCACATGGAGTTCCTGGACGACGCTTCCATCGACATTCCGGCCATCTACTCGTTTGTGGCGGATCTGCTGGTGGCGGCGAACCTGTCGCAGGAGAAGATCGAGGAGTTGGCCGGCAAGATCGAGGGAGACGGCCTCAAAACCCCCAAGGACAAGCTCCTTGAAAAGGTTGCCGCTGCACGGGAGTGATGGCTGTACGCCGTCATGCCTGTTGCTGCAAGCAGCCACCCACGCGTTGCTAGGACCGTGGGTGCGTTTGGTCGTCTCTCTCGCTCCTTCGGATTTTTCTTCTCTCTCCTGGCTTCTAGCGGAATCCCCTCCTCTTCTTGGCTCGGCTTATAGACCTAGGCAGGTTTCCTTTGACATCCATCTCGGAAGACGCTCGTTGTGTCGTGTTTCTCGTCTCGTTCGGATCGCATGCGCATCTATCGCTGGCGTCTTTGCGCGGCCTCCTCTTTTCATCTTATGCTTGGCAGGCTTTGCTCTGCCGCTTTATGCACCCTTCCGATTCAAAAACAAACAAAAAACCCGATACGAAACTTCAAGATTCTTTTCACACTTTCGCAACGCTAGGTTCGCCAATCGATGGTGCACCTGCGTTCCTTTCGATACGCAAACGCGCCCGCGAGTCTGTTTCTTCCATTTGGACATCCCCCCCCCCCCCCCCCTTTCCGTTCCGAGCCTGTACATATCCAGTCGAAGCTCAACCTTGCCTTTTTCTCTTGCCTCTGCATGCTTTGTGGTTGCTGAGTGTGTGTGTGTGTGGTGAGGTGGGCTTGAAGGTGGTCGTCAGAAATCTTACGAGAGCGGTTGTCAGGGATCCTCGATCTTGTGGTGTGGTTCTAGGCTTCCAGTTGGGACCCAACTCTGTCTTTTGGCCTCTGATACGGGCAAGGGTGCTGAGAGCAATGCACGATGCAGGGAAAGGAGCGTCGTTCGGTCATCTCAGGTCGCCGGTTCGATGCAGTTAGTTGCGTGCAGTGTCACATCGATGCTCATCCGTGCTCCTCTCAGCGTCAAGGCAATAAGATTACGAACGCGTGGCGAGCTGAGCGAGGTGAAACAGTGTCGTCTGACATCTTGATTTTGCGCATCGATGCAACAAGACTGTTGTATGTGCGGTGGGCTGCGGCCAAGTGTTGTCTGTCGTGCTCAAAGCTGCATGACAGATTGCTGGTGTTGCGAGCATACCCGTATTGTGTCTCAATCAACGCCGCACAACGCCGCACAAGGCCGGACTTCGCCGTCATGAGATTTTCAAAGCAGCTGAAGGGTTGTCGAGCACACATGACGTTTCCGTGATGATTTCGACCGGCGAGGAGATGAATACAACCGGCAATAAGACCTTTACACGAGTTAAAGGGGAATGGCATTTACGGCTGATCATCTGTAGTGATCCAAGCGATGATCTGGCTGGCGGATGCAAAGCGGCCATGGATGCGACCGAGCGAGTGTGAGGCGTGTTTCGAGCTGCGCTGCCTGCGTGTGCCATTGCGGTACGCGAGGTACTTGCGCTTCTTGGCCGGTCGTTCCACCTTGTCTCGAGTCGGAACTGGGCTTCGGCGAATGGAGTACTGCCGTCGTCGTCATCGTGTGAGTCGTGGCTGCGAGGTGAGACAGCAGCTTGGTCTACGGTCTTGGGCGACATTGCACGAGCATCATCGTTGCGCTCGGGCAGGAGTGCAGCAGGCTTGTCGTCTTCAATCAGCGCCGAGGCTGGATTGCTGGCTTCGGGGAACGCGGCACCGGCTCGATCGTCGTCCTCGGACAGCGATGCAGCAGCTTCGCTCTTGACCCAGGACGACAATGCAACTGCTTCGTCGATTTCTTCCGACTTGACTGGGAGGGCTGGGTCGGCGTTCGGGAGCAGCACGGCAGCAGCCTTGTCGTCGGTATCGGGCAGAGACTTGTCAACGATCGTAGGATTCGTGTGCAGATCGAGAGGCGAAGGAGGATGTTCAAGCGCGCAGACTCGGCAAGGAGTGGCTCGACTCTGACTGCCCCACTTGAGTCGAGGCATGTTTGCGCCGTGTTGTGCTGAGAACCGGGCTAGCCTAGGCAGAGTCCTTGGTGGGCTTGGCCTACAGCTGCTCGTCAGAAAGCAGGCGTCGAAGCCCCATCGATGTGGTGGTGGTCGAAACGCAAAGCTCTCCTTCCTAGCCTACTCACGCTGTCGAAGCTCAAAGTTAAGCTTTCTCATCACATTGATCCCGCGTCACCAACTAGCTTCATCACACATCGTCTGCTCTCGTCCGGTTTGTCCTATTTCCATTAGCTGCGAGGCGGAAAGCTAGTCCAGATTTGCATCTCGCGAACTCATCGTCCAGCACAGATCAGGCGTTGAGGAACTTTGCGTGGAACTTGATGTGGTCCTCGGCAAAGGTGGAGATAAAGTAGTAGCTGTGGTCGTACCCATCCTGGAGCCTGACGCTGACGTTGTTGAAGCCCTTGTTCTTGGCGGTCTTTTCAAAGTTTTCGGGAAGCAGCTGGCCCTGTTTGTAGAAGTCGTCTGCGGTGCCGGAGTCGATGAGGATGTCAGGCTGACCCTCTGCCTGGTCGAGGAGAAGCGTAGCGTCGTACTGCTTGCCTTCGTCGAGGCCAGAGGCGAGGTAGCCTTCGAAGGCCTTCTTGCCCCAGGGACAGGCGGTGGGGTTGCAGATGGGCGAGAAGGCAGATGCGCTTCGATAGGCAGAGCGGTTCTTGAGGTAGAGTGTAAGTGCTCCGTGTCCGCCCATCGAGTGGCCAAAGATCGAGGCCCGACTCGTGTCCTATGAGAAACGTCAGCATCTCAGTCAAAACACTGGGAGGCAGGGCGGGGAACTTACGATGGGAAGGTCGCTTGAGGCGATCTTTTTGGGCAGCTCGTCGACAATGTAGTTGTACATGTTGTAGCACTTGTTCCAGGGCTGCTTCGTTGCGTTGAGGTAGAATCCGGCGCCGGTGCCAAAGTCGTAGCTCTCATCTTCACCGTCGACGCCGGCGCCGCGCGGCGAAGTGTCCGGAAACACGAGTGCGATCTGAGCGGCTTCGGCTGCGTTGAAGAAGCCACCCTTTTGAGCGGCATTGTCCTCGGTGCATGTGAGACCGGAGAGGTAGTAGAGAACCGGCACTTTGTGCGAGGACGAGGCGGACGAGGGCACAAACACGTTGATCTGCGTCTCGAGCGAACCGAGCGCGGAAGAGGCGAATGCGTACTTGGTCAGCTGGCCCCCAGCCACCTTGTTGCTAGACTTGGTGTTGAACGTCATTTTGAGCGAGAGAGGATGGTGTGGAAAGGAGGAGAGAGAAGACGGATGCTGTCGCAGGAGAGGAGGTCAGTGCACACTGGGCTCGCAAGGTGGAGGTAGCAAGGTCAAATCGCCGTCATTTCCACGTTTTCCCCGCCACCCGCCGACGATCATCTCGTGCGGCAAATTTGGCCCCACGTCCTCCACCGCCCCTCCCGATTCGCACTTCACATTGTAGTCCCACACTGTCGATCATGACGCCACGACATTGCATTGCAAACACAGTGATCTAGACGACAACTTCACTTGGAGCCATCAAGAAGCCCTTTCATGAGCTCGATGCAGCGCTTGTTCTCCGCCTCGGTGCCCACGGTGACTCTCAAGCAGCCGGCACAGCCGAGGTCTTTGGCACGGTTGCGCACCACCAGCCCCATCTCCTCGGCCATGCGCTTGTACACCATCTGCGCCACCTCGTTGTCCGGCTTGGAGCGTGTCTCGAGATCCAAAATCTGGACCAGCACAAAGTTGGCTTCGTTGGCGCCAAGGATCGCGCCCGTACCGGGGACGGTCTTGAGGTCCGCCATGAGCTGGTCGCGGTTGCGGATGAGCGTCTGGACGTTTTCGCGCATCTGCGCGATGCCCTGTGGCGAGAGCGCTAATGAGGCAAGGTGAGCGGTGGGCGACGAGATGTTGTACGGCGCCTTGGTGTTGTTCATGATCTGCACCAATGCCGGCTGCGCAAATGCGATTCCCAAGCTGTACAGTGAGATCGAAAGGGCAAAAAGAGGTTCAGTCAGAGGGAAAGCCCATAGACGGTTGCTGATATTGAGAGCGAACTTACCGAATAGCTGCGAGACCGAATGCCTTGGAGAGCGTCTGTGTGACCATGACGTTCTGGTACTCATGGACGAGGCTGACGGCGCTCACCACGTCGTCCTTGGCACGCTTGCCCATGGCCTTCTCCTCCTCGGCAAAGTCGATGTACGCCTCGTCGACCACGACAAGGCCCTTGTAGTCTGCGTTATCGAGTACCTTCTTGACGTCGGTTGGCGGGATCAATGTTCCGGTGGGGTTGCCTGGCGAGCAGATGAAGGTGATCTTGATGTCCGGGTCTTCGCTGAGCTTCTTGTTGACCGCCTCCACGTCGAGAGCGAACTTGCCACCCTCGGTGATGAGGGGAACCTTGACGACTTCGAGGTCGTTGACGGCTGCGCACACGCTGTACATGCCGTAGGTGGGTGGGCAGATGAGGATCTTGTCCTTGCCGGGACGGCAGCAGACGCGCTGTACGAGGTCGAGCACCTCGTCGCTGCCTACGCCGAGGAAGACGAAGGCATCGTTGGGAACGCCACGCAGCTGGGCGAGCGAGTCCTTGATGCCAAACAGGCCCGGATCCGGGTATCGGTTGAGCGAGAGCGGGTCGTCGGCCTCGTTCGATTGTACGGGTGTGGCGCCATTCGAGGTGCCCGGGTTGTGAGGGATGACCGACTTGGGCGGCAGCGAGTGGCCGAGGCTGTTCTCGTTGGCATCAAGCAGGATTCCAGACTGGTAGTCATCGCGTGCACAGCGGTACGGCTCGAGCGAGAGGATGTTGGGGCGGATGAGGTTCTCGAGCTTGAAGTGGGCGGGCTTGTGGGCAGCGGCCGCCGAGTTGGCCTCACCGTTGAGGCCCTTGATCGTCATGGCGGTGGTGATGCGCGTGTGTACGGCTATGCCGATTGCGTGTGGGATGGACGATGCGACGGTAGTGGCTGGATGTGGCCCTTTTTGTGATGTGAATCGGTGGTTAGGAATGACTCGTGGCTTGGCAAGAGTGAGCCTGCTATCTTGAAGGTGCAGCTGAGTGCAATCTGGTAACCGACTTCCGACAGCGCTTTGGCAATGCGGCTCGCAGTTGTGGCTGATTTGCAACCGCCAAAATTTAGGTTGCCGGCCTTGACTCACGGATAGCGCGAGTCACGCTCCTTCTTCCAATCGGCCGAGTGCGTGCCTCCACACAGCGCCTCGAAAGGATGCCGCCATCTTGGTGCTCAACCTCGAAAGACAAAATCGTCCACACTCACAGCAACATCACGCTGCTTCAAGTCGGCGTCCATTGGCAATCGATCGAGCCAAGCCAAGCAAGAACGTAACTCGGTCATGAGGCTGCCTATGATGCTGCGAACGACGACTCAGCGCGGTCTGCTGCCATCGGCGGCGCTCCGATCGATCCCAGCACGCTCTGTGGCTACGCCTGCTCTTCGTCTCGGCGTGTCCGAATCCTGGCGCCGATCCTCGCGCTCGATACCGGCCAGTGCGCGCGCTGCTCCTTCTTCGCTTCGCTTGTTCAGCTCCTCGAGCTTGGTGGCGCAACCTACCGCCAAGTACAGCGCCTCGCCGCTGAGCGATGGAGAGTATCACAAGCTGTCGAATCAGGCGATCGACTCGCTCACCGAGACGTTTGAGACGCTGCTCGAGGATGCAGACGTGGACGCACTCGAGCAAGAGGCTCGATTCAGCATGCAGGGCGCCTCTCGCGGATCACCTTCGTCCGAATGGGACATCGAATGCGCCGTGAGTAGCTCAACAAGATGGCATCGGCTGATCCGATGCGATTGCCAGGCTCCGAGTCTAAGCGCACCACACTGACCTTTGAGCTCTTGCTCTTCTCGCTCCAATAAAGTCTGGCGTCATGAACCTCAGGTGTGGCGCACACGGGACGTGGGTCATTAACAAGCAGCCTCCCAACAAGCAGATCTGGTTGTCGAGCCCTAAGAGGTAAGTGCTGCCTTTCCTACGCCGTGGTTATGCGCCGCAACTATCCGAAGTTACATATTGCTGACCCGCTTGCCTATTGCGCCGATCTGTCACGCCACACACTCTCGAAATCACAGCGGGCCCAAGAGGTTTGATTACGACGCCGACACCAAGACGTGGTTCTGCCACAAAGAGGGCGAAACCTCTACACTGCACGAGCTCCTTCAGGGCGAGCTATCCGAGGTGTTTGCGACCGACGTCGAGATCCTGCTGGAAGACGAGTAGCTTTTGTCACTTGCATCAAAAGCTTGAGCCATGCAACATGCCGCCTTTCACGCTTTCGCCGATTCCGCGTCGTTTTCGGCTGATCCGATCCGCCGATTTTTTGGGCACCTGAGCCAGGCCACCAAGAAAAGCCGGAAGCTGAGAAATCGCGTAAAGCGCGACGGTGTGCGTGTCGCAAGTGTTGGACCCTCGGAGACTTCTGTGTGTGCTTTGCGAGCATCCTGCAGGCCGCCTCCACCCTGCGAAAACCCCTTAAAATCAATGCTGCCTAAAGGGCCCGTCTGCTGAACTGAGCCTCCCACAGTCTGTTGGCGAATGACACATGTGACTGACCGCATGGGCCGCCTCTCCCTCTTGCTTCAGCTCCACCATCCATCCACCTTTCGCCCATCCGACCGCTGCAGCCTTTCGGCGAGATACCTAATCGACACGAGGCATACCCTCTACGCATACAACGCGCTTTCAGCGTTCTACCTCGGCCCAACCATCCTATTCAGAGTGTGCTCGAGCTACAGAACAGCGACATGGTCAGTCTACGCTCTTCAAAGCGGCAGCAGGAGAGAAATATGGGAAGCAGCCGAACAGCAAAGGCGCGCGCGCCGTCTTCGTCCTCGTCCGTGAAGGGCTCGCTCCACCTGCAATCCGACGAGAATGCGTCTCATATTCGAAAGGCCCTTGACGACATCAAGAATGTCGCGGCCGGACGCCGGACTGAAGCTACAGCAAGCAGCACGCAGCGGAAACCCCTGGGAGATCGCAACGCCCCACCGCAGAGCCAAGAGACTCAAGCAAAGAGCAAGGCTCGACCTGCTTCCAACTCTGCCGCAGCTGCCAAATCTACATCGCGCGCTTCCGCATCAAGGACTGCATCGACGCGACCGAAGCACGGTGGCGCCGATCGAAGCGCCAAGAACAAGCCAAGCACCCTCATTGAAGCGAGGTCTATCAGCCAAGATTCAGTGCAAGAAGTCAGCAAAAGCGAGTCTCGGGCCTTCTCGCACGTCGAAGTGCCCTCGACTTCGCATCTTCGCGAGTCGTTAGCGGATGACCCACTTTCGGCTCAGATCGAGGCGGCGGCACGTCGCAGGGCCAAACCGGCACCAACACATGCAGAGCTCAGCCGCGTGTCGCCGGCTCTCGACAGCGACGACCTCGAATACTACGACGCGGACCCGCTGCCCTTGCCACGCGAGCAGCAAGAGGCACAAGACCCGAACTCATCGTCGAAGGGAGGAGGCTCGGATGCAGGGTCGGCCACGGTACACGGATCCTCGGACAAGGAGAATCTGCCTCCTCCCGCCGCTCGTGCATCTGCCAGCGTCAGGCTGCCGCCGCGCCAGCGCGCAGGGGTGTTGCAAGCTTTGGAGGGCGGGCAACCGGTGCACTCGACGCCGATTGTGCGCGCGCGCTCTCGCGGCGCTGGCGCGCTGCTGGATGATCTGTTCCTCGTCGAGTCGGATGGCAGTCAGCCCGACTCGCCAGGCGTCGCACGCCGCGCACCGCTGACCGAGTCCGCACAGCAGCTGCTCGACTACCAGGATCGCGGCGTGTCCAAGGTGATGGCGTGGAAAGCAGCGGGGCATGATCCGGCTGCCCGTCTGGCGCAGCGCGACCCCTCGTCTCCCGCTGGCTCGAATGCAGACTCGTGGCCGACGGAGGCCGAGGATGATGTGGATCGCGCGAAGGATGTGGCGAGCGACGAGAGCGACGAGTTCGGCTTCTTCAGTGCCGAGCGCAAGATCCGCAAGCGGGCGCAGGCGTCGGTGGAGCTGGAAGAACAAGACGCGCAGTCTGTGCAGAGCGGCTCGGTTCAGTGGGTGCCAGGAGATGTTCCAACGGATCCGTTCGACGCGAGCGACGATAGGCGGCTGGCGGAGCACGCGTTTGCGGGCCTGTCGAGCCCGCCACTCGCGCCAGCGCGCTACGAGTCGCCGGGCTCGCAGCCAGCATCCGACGGCGAGTCCGACAGCGATGGCGAACAGAACTCAACAGGACAGCCGGCAGAGGAGGACCGCGAGGCGTCGCCTAAGCCGGCGCCGGTGCGACGCTCCACGCGCGTGAAGCAAGAAAGGCCACCGGCGCAAGGACCAGACGACGAAGCTCCGCAGGCCAAGCGGCGTGCAGCTACTGCGGCGACGCGACGCCGATCGGAGCGGCACGAGGGTCAGAAGCAGAGCGCAGATTCCAGCGTCGAGCGCAAGGGCAACCCGACGACGAAAAGGGCGGCGCGCAAGAAACGGGCGTCGCCTTCAGCGTCGTCGTCGGATGTGGATGTGGTGGAGGAGCCTCGCAAGCGCAAGGCGACGACGAAAGCAGCGCGCAAGAGACACGTGTCGGTGGACGAGGACGAGAACGAAGAGGAAGAGTCGCCGTTGGCGGCCAATCTGCGCATGGACGACTACGTCAAGCTGCTCCCGCCGCGTCGGCGTGCCACCAAGTCCAAGACGTCGCCCAAGACGCGAGCGACGGCGGCGAAGCGCAAGACCAAAGCGAAGGCCAAGGCCAAGGCGACGGCCAAAAGCGATGACGACGAGAGGGACGAGGTGGGGTCGTCGCCGATCCACACAGACGACTCGGAGCGCACCAAGGCGGTCAAGCAGCTCAGGGCGGTCGAAGACTACAGCCTCGAGGTCGAGCTGGTGCTCTAGTGCCCACGCACACATTCACACGGTCACACGCAAACGCACAATTTGCGCATTGTAACGCGGCACGAATCGTATTTCTCTTCACTTGACTGGCTGCATCAGCGCTTCTTTGCGTCCTCGTACGCTTCGGTTCGGATGTCGAACTGGGCGAACTGGGAGAGGCGGTCGGCGAGCGTGTCGGCGCCGAGGAGGGCGGGGGTAAGCACGCCGCCCTTGCTGCCGGGGAGGGGCTGCTCGCGCGTGGCGAGGATGGTGAGGGCGGCCTCGGTGATCATGCGCGCGGTGAGGAGGTAGCCGGGATGACCCTTGGCGGTCATGGTGCAGATTGCCCTGGTGCCGTCGGTGGCGGTGGCGAGCGTGTCGACGCGCAGCTTAGAGTTGAGCAGCGAGTGTTCCGAGGGTCCAGAATTGGGCTTCATAGATCGGGCGATGAGGGCGCGGATGGGGGCGACATTCATGAGGACCCAGATTGAGACCACGCCTACGTAGGCGACGATGTAGGCGGCGATGCGGTTCGGGAGGAGGGTGCCTTCCTTGTAGGTGAAGGAGGAGCCGTAGGCGGAGGGGGAGGAGTGGTGTTGGAGGAGGCCCCAGGTGCGTGTGACGGTGCGCGTGTTGTGGATGGAAAAGGTGTTTTGCGCACCCCACTTGCGGCGCTGTTCGAACCAGCGTACGGGCTGGGCGAAGTCGAGACTGGCGGGCTTGGAGATGGGTGAGAGCCAGTCGCCTCGCACTGCGAACATCTGCTGCTTTTCAGAGGCCATTGAAACTGCACTGGCGAGCGTGCCTGCCGAAAGGTCCTTGGGCAGTTCGTAGGCGCACTCGACCAGCGCCACATCCTTGCCGCTAAGCTGCTTGGCCTTCTGCGCGGCGAGGAAGGTGGAGAGGTCGAAGGGGAGCGAGTCGAAGCCGACGCTGTTGGCGATAACGACGCCCTTAGCCTGGGCGTCGGAGTGGAAGTGGCTGATGCAGTCCGAGTTGAATCCGGTCTCGCCGGAGAGGTCGACGTAGTGCGTCGAGGACTCGAGACATGCACGTACGACGGCGAGCGCGTTAAAGGGACGATAGGGACCGACGATGTTGATGAGCACTCGAGCTTGCGAGGTCATGGCGGTAAGCGTATCGTACTTGGCCGTTTCGGCCTCGATCACGCCCACCGTGTCGGGCAGGTTGAGCGACTTTTTCAGCGATGCCAGGCGCGAGGCGGATCGACCAGCCACGGCCCACGGACGCTGCTCCGGATGCGAGAGGAGGTACTTGCACACGAGCTGGCCCGTAAACCCCGTGGCGCCAAACACGACAACATCGTACTTTTTCGACATGGCGGCGGAGTATCAACGCAAAACGACAATGAAGAGGATAGGATGGGATGAAGAGGGAGCGAGAGAAGACGTGTGGGAAGGCAGAGAGGGTTATACGCGCAAATGGGCGGTGGTGACGTGCAGGGACGTGAAAGCGGCACCTTTTTTGTGGCCTCCACACCGCTGTGACCTGCCAAGTGACACACGTGCGAAATTCCCAGCAACCTGGGCCTCGAATTCTCGCAAAATGCCGGTTCGGGGCGGTAACGTTTGGGCCCACCTTTGAACTTTAACACGGCTCGATGGGGCGCAACGGCGTTAGGGTGGAGACCTCGAGTAACTTTGACTCGACGGCGTAACGCATACTAAAACGCACGACTGGGACTGCGGTGGTCATCTACCTTGTCCTTCTCATGCTCACGTCGACCTTGCAAGTCGTGCCTTGATCAGCGGGCGCTGGAACACGTGTATGGATGCAGAACGAGCACAAGTCTATTGCTTTTCAGAGGAGTCAGGCGCCTGCGGCCTGTTTTGCCATCTGCACCACGTTTTCCACTTCCACCACCCCGCCCGGTTCGCTATACGCCTCAAAGGCATATACGACGGCAAAGACGAGGAACAGCGTTGCGCCGCCGAGGGTTACGTGCTTTACGCTGATCTTGGTGGCGAGCCAGCTGCCACCTACGACGGCCATGGAGGTGCAGCAGGCGTGGCCTGCGATGGTGCCGATGCAGACGAGCGTAACGTTGTGTGCGGCAGCCAGAGCGATGGTTGCGATCTGGGAGCGGTCACCCCACTCCCCCAGAAATGTCAGGATGAATGCTTGGGCGAATACCGGGCTGAAGCAGAGGCCGCAGAGATTCTTGGTACCTTCGCGCAAGGTGTTCCCCATCCCCCCCACGGTGCGTTTTGGGGAAGAAGTGGTGGGGTGGCCTTGTTCGAGGGTGTCGAGTTCGTGTGTGTTTTCCTCTTCGATTTCGCGCTCGGCTTCGTGCCATTCTTCCTGCAGCTCGTCGCCGTTCATTTGCAAGCCATCGCGCACCATTTTAAGGCCAAAGACGAGAAATAGCGCTGCAGCCATGAGGTTGGTGAGGCTTTTGGGGAGGAGTGAGGGGAACATTACGCCAAGCAGGGCGGAGAGGACCGACATGACGGCTAAGCTGGCAAATGCGCCGCTAAAGACGACGAGACGGCTTTGGCGCATGGCGAGGATCGCAGCGATGAGGAAGGTCTTGTCGCCGATTTCGGAGACGATGATCATGGCGAACGACGACCAGAGCGCGCGAGGGTCGTGTTGAAGCGCTTCGTTGAGACCCAGTGCGGTGGTGTAGGAGGAAAGGCTGCCGGGTAGGACGCCCGATTCGCTGCCGCCCATCACCATGCCCAGGCCAAGCGAGGTGGCGTTGTTAAGCGCCGTGTCCGCGGCTGCCACCGCCTCCATTGTGGATGTGGCCCCAGAAAAAGCCAGCCCGGTCAAAAGCGAGGCAAGTCGGTAGAAGCTTTCGGTGTTGGACGAGTGATGGTGGTTGCTGAAGGTGGGGACAGTGGGGGAAAAGGGTGTTGGGTGCATTCCAGCTCGGGCCAATTTCTGACGTTCTGCGGCGGAGGTTTTGTGTTGTGTTGGGCGTGGCTGGCGTGGCTGGGAGGCGCGTCTTGAAGACCCTGTGCTTTTTCTTCGTCAGGCTTACGAAGCTGTTTGAAGTTCGCGGAACTCGGGGCTTTCGCTCTTCATGCGGGTTTGTTGGAACTTTTTGACATTTTGCTCACGCTCCCTTCTCGCTGCTTGCACCTCTTGCCCACCTCTGCCATATACCTCAACGACAATGGAGCCGGCACTTCCGCTACCCCTGCGCCTGGAGCTTGCGCACGCACCTGTGTCGATGGACCACACCGCGGTCTCGGAATCCATCTCCGCCTTTCTGGCCCAGTACGCCGCACGAACGGGCACACACAATGCAGCCGAAGACGCAGCAGGCTCTACGGGCGGCGTCGTCGCGGCACAACTCACGAGGCTTATGAACGGTCTAGCCGGCAAAATCGACTATGACGCTTTTGCAACGTTGATTGCGGGGAATGCAGAGACGGTCGATGAGTTGGATACCCCAATGGAGGTGCTCGAACCTTCCGCACAGCAAGAAACACACACTCAGGATGAGGCGGATCAAGTCAAGATGCTAGAACAGGAAGAGAAGGACAAGAAGGACAAGAAGGATAAGAAGGAAAAGAAGGATAAGAAGAAGAAGGACAAGGTCAAGACCGAGTCTTCCTAGTTCCGCATCTCCTTACTTCCGCACACACACACGCGCTCATCCCCCATCCTCTCTACCCTTTTGTCTTGCTCGACCATTCATGTTTGTACTTGTACCCTTGCCTCCGCTCCTTTCAATCTCATGCATTGCCTCACGCCTCGCTTCTCTTTGCACGCGCTGCTTGGACCCACAATCGCTCTCACACGCACTTCCCCACGCAGCGAAATCAGAGTCGTAAACGAATGCGATTCCCAAAGTTGGATCTTCTGACGACGGTGGCTACTCTGCGCCCGTGAGCGGATCATGCACGCCGCGCGGGGTAGACGATCCCGCCTGCCTGGCCAGCTGCGACTCTTGCTCCTCGAGCCTCTGCTTCCCCTTGCTGCTGTTGCTACTTTCGCCCGCGCTCAGATCCGAGTGAAAGCTGGGCGGGTTCTCGCCACGCGTCGGCGTCTGTGCCCTGCTCTCGCTTAGCGGCGTCAACCCGGCAGGCATCTCGTCGATCGCTGTCAACTGCCCTGGCGAAGCCACCATCCCCGTACCCACCACTGCTCCCGAGGCGTGGAGCGGCATAGCACTCGGTGGCAAGGTCATCGTAAAGCTGCGGCGCGGCTCGTGCACTTCAGCATGCTGCTTGGGTGAAAGCGACCCATACTCGCCTCCAGGCGGTACACTACCTCGCCTACCCCGTGGACCAAGTGCGAACGATACGCCCGACTGTACACGCTGCACGGTCGACATCCCATTCTCCCCACCACTACCCGTACTGCCGCTGCGCTGGTGATACACCTCGGTGCTCATCGAAGGTCGCGGGGCAGTAGGATCGACAAAGGTGCTATCGCGTTCCCACTCGTCCAGATGCGACAGGTCGTCGTCCAGCATATCCTCCAACTCCAACTCGGACGGCAACAAGATCGCCCGATCAATCGCCACGGGCAACCCACGATGGCGTCCGCGAATCATCACCGCACACACCACCAGCTTCGAGAGCGTGTGGAAGCGACCCGACAAACTAAACGCATCAAACGGCGTACCCAAACTCAAGCCCACCGTACCGTAGGCCGAGGTGAGCTCGAACAGGCAGCTGAAGATCGTGAACCAGCCGTTGGAGTTTGGGTCCTGGATATCGTCGCGCTCGATAATGCATACCAGCCACAGCGCAAAGCCGAGCCACCAGATATCGAACGCCAACTGACGGCGCGCATGCGAGGCCAAAAAGGAGCCCCACACTTTCGGATTGCCCGACTCCTGCGGCAAGTTGCCCGGCTCCGTCGGCTCGTCGCCGTAGACGCCGAGCGATTTTTCCTCGTACACGTTGGTGCTCCTTACGGACAGCGCGAGCGGGAACGGCGAGAGGTACATCATGACGACGTACAGAAACTGCACCGCCGGAGCGAGCGTCAGCAGGCTTACCACCGTGAAACCCGCCGCTCGCACCGCGATCGACTGGAACAGCCCGTCAAACACGCGGATGTCGAGCTTGATCGACTCGATCGTCGGATTGTTGATGTCGAGGATCAAAAACGCCAGCCAGTCGATCGAGGTGAACACCACCAGCACAAACGCCAGGAACCACGTCTGGCTCGACGGAAACAGGTACACGAAGCACCGACGCGGATGGTCGAGCAGAAACCGCAGCGTCTCGTATACGCTCGACCCCTTGGGCACGCACAGCGACACGATCCAAATAAAGAACCGCAGCACAATCGGAAAGCCCGTATTGCCGGCCAGGATCAAAAACGCCATGGGGATGAGCAGAAAGTAGGCGTCCTGCATGAGCGTCATGCTCGTATCGATGAGCGACATGCCCGTATTGGTGTACGCCGACACCACGTTGAAAAACCAGAACCACGTATAGTTGGGCCGATTCGCACCCTGCTGCTCGAACGCAGGCCGGTACTTTGCAAACGCCCCGCTGTTGATGTACGGCGCCACAATGGTGATCATGCCGAGGTTGATCATGAGCCAGTAGGCCGGGATGAGTTTGGCGAGCAGATCGAGCGCGCGGTACTCGACACCGCCGAGCTCGTCCCTCTGCGCCTCGGTGAGCGCGTGGAAGCGCGAGTTGCCGGTCACCGTCGCGTCGAACGACAGATAGGGCGCCGTCTTGGTTCCGCCGTCGGTCAGTCCACCGCCGGAGCGCACCGAGGTGAATGTGGAGGTGCGCGGCATGGTCATGGTGCGCTGAAAACGCTCCTGCACGCCGGGCATGGCCTTCTTGATGGCCAGACCGGCGATCTCGAGCGGCGTCGGGAATCCTCCGAGACCGCGCTGCTTGGCCGAGGTCTGGGTGCGTGCCAAGGGGACGCCGCGTCCGTAGCCCGTGCGGCCCGAGGCGTAGGATCGCCCAGTGACGGTGCGGTTGAAGTTGGTGTTGCGCTGACGCATGCCCGCGCCGGGCCTGTTGAAGTGGGTGCCCGTGGTGTAGCCGGACGACTCGGCGGGAGAACGGTAGTCGCTCGGCACGGCGAACTCGACGGTCTGGGCGCGCGGGAACATGTCGTGCTTCTCGTGCGCATTGTAGGTGGCCATGAGGCCGGTGTCGGAGCCTCGACGGAAGTGCGACTGGGGCGGGTCGGATACGCGTCTGCCTCGTCCGAGCGGTTGATGGTCGGGGAAGCGTGCGCGAAGCGGCGGCGACTGCGGCATGGGTGCGTCGGCAGTGTCATGTCCCTCTTCGTCTGCGACTGCCTCTTCGTCGCTGTCTGCCTCTGGATCGTGACGGCCGCTGAAGCGTGGAATGGAGAGCCTGCGGCGAGGCGCCGAATCTGTTGTGCCAGGCTCGGCGACTTGGGTCGAATCGTGCGGGAGCGAGATGCGGATGCTGGGTTGTTGCCCGTCCGGCTCGTCGGGCTCGTCTCTTCGGTCAGACTCGGATGTGGTGGAAAGAATGCCTGCGCCTGGCTGAGCAGCGGCTGCTGCTGCTGCTGCGGCGGTGGCAGGCTCGGATGTGAGTGGACCGGCGAGGACGTGATGGTCTGGGATCGTGTTGGACGGGTCGCCGGCCGAGTTGATGAGAAAGGCGGGCCCATCGATGCGACGGATCATGTCTGCGCGCAGCGGCTTGCGTTTTGGTTTGGATTTGGACTGCTTCTTTTCGATGCGGCGGAGCTCGATGTGGCCGCTGGAGCTGGAGTCGGTGCGATCGGCGTCCTCGGTGTCGTCCAAGGTGGTTGCGCTGTCGGAGGCCTTGAGGCCGACCATGCGCTGTAGTTTGGCGATGTTGTGGCGACGTTCTCTGCGCTGCTGCTCCTCGACGTCGTGCATGCGCTTGCGAGCTTTGGCGCTGCGGCGGACGACGTGGTCGAACTTGCGACGGAAAAAGTGCCTGCGGATCCAGATCATGGTGACGCTGACGGCGGAGATGTTGCCGATGCACATGAGGATAAAGAGGATGGCCTGCTGGCCGCCGTTTGCGGTGCTAATGTTGATGCTGGTGAGGCCGGTGACGGTCATGGCCGAGACGCAACAGAAGAGGGCATCGATAAAGTCGATGTGCGTCTCGCCGTTGCACGCGTAGAAGATGGCGGCGGCGATGAGGGGCAGGAAGGTGAAGACGAGCACGTGGACCCTGAAGAAGTTGAGGTTCCTGCCGCACCAGCGCGCGGCCGAGCGGAACCTGGCGCGGGCGGCGGCTGCGCGCGGACCGGCGGCGATGCGTTCGAGCATGGTGGGGCAAGATGTACGCGTGACGGTTCAGGGTGGGATGCTAGGGTGTGCGCGTGCTGCCGAGAGGGACAGCTTTGTGTGTCATTGAACGGCGTCCATGATGACCTATGTGAGCGGAAGAGACGCGCGCGCGCGATGGTGGTGGTGGTGGTAGGAGGTGAGGCCGAAGTGTCTGTTCTGTTCGGCGAGGTGGAGAGGAGAACGTGTGAGTGAGTGTGTGCGGCCGTTGACAGAGTGTGCATGAAACAGCGCTTCCAAAGCAGCAGCAACAACCAAGGCCTCGTGCGCGATTTCCAAAATCGGACTGAAATCATTCATTCTGCCAACCAGCCACCGCCGCCGGCCGGCTGTTGCTGCTCTGCCCCGCCCAGAGAAAAGCAAAAATGACGCGGAGAAAATCGTTCCCCTTCCTGATTTACTGTGCTTCTGGCCCAACTGGCCCAACTGGGCCAACTTGGGGCCCCTGCGACTACCAACCTTAGGCGAGCCGATGCCAAGGCAGGCCAAGCCGCCCTGATAACGCGGATGGGTTGAGGGTAGCGCGCGTGCTGCCCTCGAATTTCGACCCGGATTTTTGGTTGCAAAACGCGCAAGAGTATGCAGAGGTCGGCGTAACATTCTGATTTCTTTTCGACGTTGTCTTGGCGACTGAAGCCCCTTGCTGGAAAGCCCACTCTTCGGAAAGGAGATCCGCAGCCCACCTTTGCCCTCGCCGTCTTACCAGTTTCTTGTGGTGCTAGAAGATGGCGTTGTCTGCAGAAGCCGCTGCGCTGATCCTTTGCCAAGAGGCCGATCTCGCCCACAACAGCGACGTGCGTACGTGCGTGTGTGCAGGTGCATCCCGAAAAAACCACCTCGCCAGTTGAAACGACACATGACGACGGCAGCTCGACACCGGCACAGGTCGCTCCCGATCGATTCAGCTTTCATCTGCGATACTGCAGACGTGCGGAGCCGCTGGTCACTCGGCGGACCCGCCTTGACGACCTGGTCGATACGCGAATGATGGCCTCCGCCGGCGCAACGGGATGAGGGTGGGCTGATGAATGCAGCATCGAGGCTCGGAGACCGCCGCAGCGCGCAAGCCTGTGACAGACTTGACTGCGAGCTCTGGCTTGGAGTCAGCCCACCATCACATCGCGGGAACCGTTCAACGCAAGCAGCCTCAACGGGAATCCAGCAACACCCGCCCACTCTTCATGTCTGTGCGCAAGCAGCTCAGGCACACCAAGCAGCGCCTTGCCCCCACTATCCTTCAACGCTGGACGTCTGTGCACAGTTCAACATGCGCACGCTGTCGATCACCTCGATACGGTGGCTAGAGTGGGTCGAATATGAAGCAAGCGTGGCTGCACGAGATATGCAGAGTGGCGGTGGCTCGACGCCCATGCCAAATGAGATGTTGCAGCGCCGTGGAAAGATCCCACCTCGGATGCGCCACCTCAGTTGCAGTGTGACACCCCCAATACCCCTGCCCCCGCGCATTGCCCTCGCAGCGAAGGTGCAGCACAGCATGCGTGTGCATGCAACACCCTCCTCCCCATCCCAAGATATATAACTCGCTCCTTCGTTGATCTTTGGCTTTTTCCTCCTCTCATCACAACACTTCTTCTTCCCTTTCCCTCTTTCTCAGATCCCATTTCAAACGCTCCACTACTCCTTCCGGCAAAGATGGTGGGCACTAAGCTCGCGCTCCTCCTCATGCTCACCGCTGGCGGTGCGATGGGTAAGACTTCCAACGTGCAGCGGCTGGACCGTGCATCGCTCGTGCGTCGCGACAACAACGACCGCGCTCCGGGCGGCACTCCCTTCGGACCCGGTGGTGCGGGTAGCCAGGGCGGCAACAACGACCGTGCTCCCGGTGGCACGCCCTTCGGTCCCGGAGGCTCTGGTGCCGGTGGAGCCCCCGGCGCCCCCGGTGCCCAGGGTGCCTCGCTTGCCGCTGCTGCTCCGGGCGGTCAGAAGCACTGGGCGACCGATGCTTCGGGCATGAAGGGTGACGAGATGCTCAAGAACCTTCCCGAAGGCTTCTTTGTGGGTACGGCCATCGACAACCCAGACCTCAAGGACCCGCTTGCAGCTCCTCTGCTCAAGAACATGCCCTACGTCACGCCCGGTAACTCGCTCAAGATGCAGTTTGTCTACGAGAACGAAAACTCGTGGACCGAACTGCTCACTGCCGCGGAAAAGGCCAACGGCAAAAACACGCTCAAGTGGAAGTACCACACGCTCATCTGGGGCGCCGAGACGAGCCAGAAGATGATGCAGCAGAGCTTCAGCAAGGAGGCCATGATGAAGACCATCACCGACTTTGTCACCAACAAGATGTGCGCCAAGATCGTCAAGGAGACCGACTTCTGGGGCATCGATGTGCTCAACGAGGTCTTCCGTGACGATGGTCAGGGCTTCAAGAACAATGGCTACTTTGAAGTCATCGGTGAGGAGGGTTATATGGAGGTGCTCAAGCTCGTCAAGAAGCAGTGTCCGAACCAGAAACTCATCGTCAACGAGTATGGTATGGAAAACGCTAATCCCAAGTCGGACTTTGCGTTCAAGACTATCAAGAAGTGGCTTGCCCAGGGTGTACCCGTGGATGTAGTCGGTCTCCAGTTCCATATTGGACCGGATAACAAGTACGAGGACATGTACAATGCCATCCACCGTTGGACCTCGCAGGACATCCCAGTGGTGCTCTCCGAAATCGACGTGCCCATCAACCTTCCTCCTTCGCCTCAGGACCTCGAGAAGCAGGCCCAGACGTACGGAAACCTCATGCAGGCCGCTCTCGAGGGTGGTGCGTTCGGTGCCACCTTCTGGGGCATGATGGACTCGCACACCTGGTTTGGCACCCAGCAGGACCCCGGTGTCGGCAAGGGCAAGGTCGGCGCTCCTCTGCTGTTCGACGCCCAGGGCAAGCCCAAGCCCGCCTTTGCGGCCATCGTCGACGTCTTCAAGAAGTGGGGCAAGAAGCAGGCCGGTATCGCCAACGGCAGGGCTACTGACCTTGGCCACGGCTCCAAGGGCGGCGCTGACGCCAAGTCTGGCCCTGGTTCTGAAGAGTCGTACGGTGCTGGTTCTGCTGGTGCTGGTGCTGGTGCTGGTGCTGGTTCTGCTGGTGCTGGTGCTGGTGCTGGTTCTGCTGGTGCTGGTGCTGGTGCCGGTGCTGGAGCTGGAGCTGGTGCTGGAGCTGGAGCTGGAGCTGGTGCTGGTGCCGGTGCTGGTGCCGGTGCTGGCACTGGTGACATCGACATGGGCCCCCCTGACCTTGGCGCTGCTCCTCGCACTCCTGGTGCTGGCTCTCCCGGTACTCCTGGTGCTGGTGCTCCCGGTGCTGGTGCTCCTGGCGCTAACGGCTCTGGTGCTCCTGGTTCTCCCGGTGCCGGCTCTCCTGGCGCTCCTGGTGCTGGCGCTCCTGGCTCGGGCGCTCCCGGCTCGGACGCTCCCGGCGGTGGAGCCTACGGTGCCTACGGTGCCAGCTCGGACGCCGACGCTCCCGCTCAACCCGGTCAGCCCGGCGCCCCCGGCGCACCCGGCGCCCCCGGTCAACCCGCCGGCAAGCACCACGGCCACCACGGTCACCACGGCCACCACGGCCACCACGGCCACAACGACCAGCCGCAGCCCGAGCACTACCGTCGCTCGCTCGCGCGTCCCCTCTAAGCGCCCTTCTCCCCTCCCGCCTTGTCTTCACTCTGACGCACATTGCGCACTCTCAAAGTTTTTCAATTCTGCTCCTTCTACCTCTCGGTGTGGCAAGTGTGTATTGAGGCGCTCGAGCCTTCTACGTCGTACATTGTCCGTCGTGTTTCGAGACATCCCGTGGATTGTGATTTGCATGGCTCGAGCCTTCCACGTCGCATATTGTCCTTCTTCGATCTCGGTCTGGCAATGTGCCTTCACTTCCATGGCTCGAGCTTTCTGCGCTCCATCTCGGTATGTAATGTGCATTGAAGCTGTGCAGCTGGCATTGCGTTCTGTTGTCTAAACTGTGTACGCTGTGCAATGTCCATCTTGATTCTTGTGCACTGTGTGTATTTGGTCTACTGCTTGGTCTTCCTACGGCCAGCTTTGGGCGTATACGCTTTAACGCGCTTGACGACAGGAAACACGGCGCTGGTCAACTCGAAATTGGCAGCGTCCTCCTTGTAGCACAGCGCAAGCAGCGAGCCGGCAGTGATGAGGGAATACGCTCCGTAGCCGGTTAGGATGTGCCACCATCCATGGCCCTCGAGCAGCACGGCCCATGGATACCCGACCCACTGGCGCGCGGCACGCAGCTGTGCGCAAAAGATGTTGTCTACATTCCACACCGCGAATCCGGTCAGGAAGATCACTGCGCCGAAGAGGTACAGTCGAGTGATCTCGCCCTTGCGTGCCTTTCCTGCAGCTGAGGTGAGTGGAGAGGGTGTGCTGGTGAGAAGGTAGATCACGCGCAAAGTCGAGAGGATCTGAATGGCTGCGTAGGCGCATTGGTGAAATACCGGGTTACCATTGCGCAGATACACAGCAGTGATCCAAGCAACCATTGCGAAGAGGGATGTAGGTAGGAGAATTCGGAATCGAGGCTTGAGATGCGAAGGCGAGGTCTCGAACACGCAGTAGGTGAGGAGTGCCGAGGTGTAGATCATGGGCAACTCGTCCAGCAGCTGCGTCGAATACAGCAGCGTTGCATGGAACCATGCCGATCCAAATCCAACCAGCGCAACCCCAAGGTGACAGAGTGCGAATCGAAGTGGCAATTGCTGACGACGGCATGAAACAAAACCGTAGAGCGAAAGCGCGATAAAGAAGGCATTGGTGGCGGTATTGATCGGCTCAGCAACGTAGTACGACCAACGGTACTTTTGCTCGCACCATATAAGGGTGGATGTGATTGGACCCCAGTAGCCCTCGGCCACAGGATGCGGATCGCGATACCAAGACATTTTTGCCCCAGAGATGGTGGTGTGCGAGCAAAAGGGGCTCGGTGCGGCTTTCACGCGAAGAGAGGAGTCGCCCGACATTTTTGTAGCCGGCTCGGAACTCGGGCTTCGGCGATTGTCGGCGTGGTTCAAAGCTTGGTAGTCGCGGGGGGGGGAAATTGCGGGTTTGGGTCCAACACCACCATCTACTGTCTGCGCGCACAATGTCGTCGTCGAAGGAAGCAGGAGGAGGAGGTAAGCGCAAGCGCGTGTCGCGGGCATGCGACCAGTGCTTCCTGAAGAAGGACCGGTGCGATGGAGAGTTGCCGGTGTGCACGTTTTGCAAGCAGCTCGAGCGCACCTGCACATACCTGCGCCCCGAACGCAAGCGTGGACCCACGCAGGGTCTGCGGCCCAAACTCGAGCAGCACATCGCGGCGCTCGAAGCCACGCTTGGGTTCGTGCTGGCTCAATCCCACGCCAGTATTGATGTAAGCGCGTTGCAGGCGGCGTCGGATCCACAGCGCAATGTTTGGAGGCAGGAGTGGCTCGCCCATCCGGTGTGCTCGAAGCTTGGGCTCAGCGATACACCCACCCCAGTAAAGAAGGAGGAGGAAGAACACGAGCAGGAGTCGGATGTGGACCTCGCACTGCCGCCCGAACATTCAGCCACAGTGCGTGAGGCAGAGGAGGTGGCGGGCGAGATGCCACTCTCGTCCTCGGGCAAGGGCGGAAGCTCGTTGCGCGGCCTGGTGCCGAGGGGCACGGATCCCAACGCCGCACTCGGCGGATTCGAGATCCAGTTCGGAGGCAACCAGACCGACGAAGACTGGGTGCGAACATTCACGCGACCTCGACAGACATCATCATCACCACCACGTCTACCCTGAAGAAAATCCAAGCCTGTATATTAGTGTGCCAAATGTGCGAGGCGGGGGGATGTTCTAGGTGCTGGCGAGCTGGAGGAAGGCGGCCCACTCGGTCGACTTGATCTTGTACGCCTCGTCGTCGTTGGGGAAGCTGCGGCGGCGCACGGCGTCGGTATACGCCTGCACCGCCGCCACGCGCAGGGCACCAATCGAGCCAGGTGCGCAAAAGTTGCGCACGAACTTGGGCGGCATGGGTGCGAGCGGGCTAGCCATCGGCATCGCCGCGTGTTGCTGCTCGGTTTGGGCCTGCGCAGGTGCCAGCGCGGCCAAAACGTGACCGGGACTGGTAAGGTCGGCGAGCACGTCGTTCATGACCAGAATCTGGCCGTCGGTCTTGTTGCCTGCGCCGATGCCGATGGTGGGAATATCGAGCGCATGGGAGATGTGCTCGCCCAGCCGCGTGGGGATGCACTCGAGCACGATGCTGAAGCAGCCCGCGTGCTGGAGGGCGCGTGCGGCGTCGAGGACGTGCTTGGCATCGGCGGCGGTCTTGCCCTGCACGCGGTAGCCGGATGTAGACGCGATGCGCTGTGGCTGCAGCCCGACGTGGCCCATGACGGGAATGCCGCGCTGCGTGAGGTGCTGGATGAGCGCAATCGCCTCGTGCTCGCCCTCAATCTTGACGCCGTCGATCCCCGTTTGCTGGATGAGCTTTCCGACGGCAGCAACGACGGTTTCGAGCGAGCCAAGCGTGGCGACGAAGGGCAGATCGGCAATGACGAGCGGCGGAGGCGGCAGATGGATACCCGGGATGGGCGCGGAGAAGAGCGGAGCGTCGATGGCGCGCTTCACCGCCTGGCAGTGGTGGATCATGGCGTCGAGCGAGAGCGGCTGCGTAGACGTGTGGCCGAGTGCAACGTTGGCGAGCGAGTCGCCCACCAGGCACAGATCGATGGGCGCCGCGCGGATGGAGAGCGCAGTCGGGTAGTCGTACGCGGTGAGACACACGATGGGCACGCCCGACTGCTTGAGCGCGTGGATGTCCGCGATGGTCTTGGCGCGAGGCGGTGCAGGGATCGTGATGGGCCCAGTGTCTTTCGCCTTGCCCTTGATGTCGTTCGTGGGTGAGGCCGCGGCGGGCCACGAGCTGGGAGCGCGTGCCGAGGAGGAAAACGACCTGGTGGCAGCTGCAGTGCGGTAGGAGCACGAGGGTGTGGCTAGCACGGTGGTGTGCGGGATGAACTGGCGCAGCTGGCGACGAGCCATGCCACCTGCAGTCGACGCCATGGTGCTGAGTTGACAGTAGTGGTGGTGGAGAAGGAGAAGGAGCAGCCAAAGTGTGGCCTCGGTTATAGACCTCGGCTTGCCGGTTTTTGTCTTTTTTGGCGCCGTTTGCGGATCTGCGCATTCTTGCATTTCTTCTCGACGAGGGGTAGAAGCACAGCACAGCCAAATCGGCGCGTGGAAAGGAAAAGCGAGCCAAGAAAGCGCCCAAATCTTGCCTCTTTCTCCACATTTTTGGCACTTTCTCTCAACTGCGCCTGCGCCTGCGCCCCAACTGAGCTTCTTTTGCGCAGAGAAAACCGAAAAGCCGCTCAGCCCAGCGGAGCTCCACGGCGCTCTGGGTGTGCCTGACTGAGTGTGAGTGCAATTTTGGATTTTGGATTCTGGATTAATCCGCAGAATTGGCCCGAGCGGATGTGTCGGTTGAGAGGCGGCGCTCAACTGGAATTGCATCTCGAATTGCATCTCGAATTGCCACTGCCTCCATCATCTCGACCCTATCCGCAAAGATCCCAACCATGCTCGAGTCTAGCGCCGTCGACTACCTCCACTCGCCCGGGTACCGCGCCAACCTCACGCCGTCGCAGACGCTCGCGCTGTTCAAGCTCTGGCGTCGCTTCCTGCGCCTGTGCGAGATCTCGTCGCACTCCACCGACTCGATCGCCCAACCGCAGCCACGATCCAGCACCGACTCGGCGCGTGGCAGCAACCGGCGCAGGCACAGAGCCACCGCGTCCGAACCTGCCTCGTCTGCTTCCACATCGCACGACAACCTCGACAACCATGCGGGCAGCGCACTCGACGCGTCGGCGATACCCAAGGATGACAGGCTCAAGGAACATCTGCGCCACCTCGAGGAGAGCAAGGAGATGCAGGCTTTCCTGCTGCAACATGGCGGTGCGGCGCTGCGTCGAGAGTTTTGGGCGATCGTTAAAGGTGAACACCCGGATGCGTATATGCTGAGGTGTCTGCGCGCAAGGAAGTGGGACGTCGATCGCGCCCTCGCCATCATCGGGGCGACGTGTGCGTTTCGCGTGCAGTACGGCGTCAGCGCCATCATGAAGGACGCCGAGCTCGGGCTGACGAGCACGCGCGGCGGGTTCAATATCATGAACAACGGCCTGTCGTACATCTACGGCGCCACCGCCGCAGGCGAACCGGTGTACTTTATCGAGGTCGGCGCGCACTACTCGTCCAACCAGACCGCGGATGAACTCAAGCGCGGCGTGATCCTCATGCAAGAGACGCTACAGATGCTCATGCCCCCGCCCGTCGAGCGCAAGGTGGTCATCTTTAACCTGTCGAATTTCGGCATCCGCAATATGGACTGGAGCGTCGTGCTCTTCATGGCCAAGACCATGGAGTCGTTCTACCCGGAAACCCTGGCGAGGGTATACGTGCACGGCGCACCGTGGATCTTCAAGCCGATCTGGTCCATCCTTCGGCCGCTGCTGGATCCGGTGGTGCGCGACAAGGTTCACCTCACCTGGTCGGTGGACGAGCTGAAAGACCACGTGCCTGCCGAGCATCTGCCCCAATCGACGATACCAGGAGGAAGGATGGACTGGGAGTTCAAGTACCCCGTACCGGACGAGCGCGAAAACGACGTCCAGCAGGATACAGAGACGGCGGCGCAGATGGAGACGCTCTACCGCAATGCGTGCGTCGAGTTCGAGTATGCCACGCGTGCCCTGGCGCGTGCGTACGGCGATGCGGCACTCGCAGATGCAAAGGGAGCAGAAATCCGACCCAAGTTCGCGCGCGCCAGGGGAAACGCTACGCCGGTAGACGAGGAGGATTGGGAACCCGAGGGCACGGCCAGTCTGCGTGCCAACCGCGACATCCTTGCGACTAAGGTGAGGGTGGCATGGCTCAGGCTCAAGCCGTACGTCGTCGGCACACTCAAGTACGATCGCTGGAGAGTCACCGATGCCCAAGGCACGATTCGGTGGACGTACAACACGGTAGACGGACAAGAGGAGGTGCAGGTGCTGGGAGAGGGCACCTCGCTCGATGTGCTCGAGCGCAATCTGGCAGAACTCGATGCCGCACAGCGCGGGACCAAGCCGCAACCACAGCCGCAGCCACAGTCGCAGGCACAGTCGACAGTGGAAGCTGCAAGCAAGAGCAACGGCACAAAAGACGCGGCGATCACAGAACAGGCGCCGAGGGAAGAAGAGCCGAGGATCAGTACCGCAGCCCACACCGCAGCGTCGCAGCCCGAAAGCAGCGAGGCGTTCCACGAACCGATCCCCGTGCATCCGAGCCAGATGGCCAAGATGCAAGCGCGCGATGCGGATGCCACTGCACAATAGCGCCCTGGCAATGCAAAGTCAAACTACCCCTACTTTACGATTATGGTTGTGGTGTGTGTGTGTGTGTGCGCCGAGCTATAAAGCTTACTGTAATGAGGAGTGTTGGGCGTCGAGTTTTGATGCTGAGTTAGCGTTGCGCCGAGCTTGATTGTGCGCCCGAACTTAAGCAGCCAGTGACTTGACTAAGGAGAATATGCCCAGACGTGGAGGGTTGGAGCGTTGGAGCCGTTCGGTGTGGACCCTGCGTTTTCTATTTTTTGGGGGGAGTGTGCAGGACCCCTTCCGTCCGACTCTGCAGGTGCCTTTTCCACCACCACACGTCGATGTTTCGAGCAGCTTTGCGTCCAGTCCAGCTCTGTGCACCTTCACGACCCATCCACCGCAGCCTACACATCTCGTCTCCGCGCGCTGGACTCTGGTCGGCCCTAAGTACATTCTTCAAGCCCGTGGCGATAATGGAGGCAGAGGGAAGATCGCCCATTCCGCCTCCTCCGGCGACGAGGCGGTTGGATGCGGCCGACGGACCATTGGTGTGGATTGATTGCGAGATGACCGGTCTCACCACGGCGGATCGACTGCTCGAAGTGGCGTGCATCATCACCGATGGCAATCTCACACCCCTCGACCAAGGTGTGAGCTACGTCATCAGCACGCCGAAAGATGTGCTGGATAATATGAATGCTTGGTATGTCCCCATCCCCCTCTCCTAAGCCTAACTTTGAATTTGGTACTGATTGTGATTGACCAGGTGTGTGAGGCAACATGGAGAGTCGGGCTTGACTGCAGAATGTCAGTCGGATTCAGCGCATCCACATGCGTCGGTGCGTGCAGCCCTGCTGGCGTACGTACGGGACAGAGTTCCCACGCCCAACGCAGCGTGTTTGGCAGGAAACACGGTGCACGCCGACAAAGTGTTTCTCGTCAAAGAGATGCCTGAGCTGGTGCAGCATCTGCATTACCGCATCGTCGACGTCAGCAGCATCAAGGAGCTCGCCAAAAGATGGTACGGTCAAGATGCGCTGTACAAGCACCCACAACAGTCCCAAGGCCAGGCCCACAGAGCGCTCTTCGATATCAACGCTAGCATCGAAGAGCTCAAGTGGTACAGGCAGACCCTCTTCAAACCCAATACCACTCCAAACTAGTGCAAAGCGCCCTCCAAACGCACTATAAAAGCGACAATCGCTCAATCCTAGACCGTTCATGCGCGCTGAACTCCACGCGACCGTCGCGTACGATCGAGACGCCCTCACTCACAATACGCTCGCACAAGCACACTGCACAACATCCCTTGACACTCGGCGTATGCATCTGCGCTGGTGGCGCAAAGGTAGTAATATCCAGTTGGGAAGGTCTAGAGCGAGTTGAGCAGAGCCTCGCGCGCGCGCGCCTGGTTGGTCTTGAGCGTCTCGTTTTCCGCCTCGAGATGGCGGATGCGCGTATCGCGCTGCTCCACCTGCGTGCGTAGCTGCGCCACCAACGAAGACAGTCGCTCCACCTCGCCAGCAGAGCCGCTCCCATTCGCACCGCCACCACTCGAAGAAGTGGGAGCAGGCGCAGCAAAACTCTTGGCTTCAACTGGCGCAGCAGCGGGTGCAGGACCATGAGCAGAGGCAGGCGCCGACTTGACCGGCGAAGCGGCACGCACTGGCGTCGACTTGACGGGCGAAGCAGCACGAGCCGGCGTGGAAACTGGCGCAGCGGCGGGTGTTGGTGCAGGAGCGAATGCCGCCGGCGTCGGAGCAGCAGCAGCAGGGACCGAGGCGCCACTGCTCACACCCTTGCCCGTCTCCAAGCTAATCAGGTTGGGCGGTGCACGCTTGCCGTCGAAAAAGTCCTTGGCCGACAGCGCGGCGACGGCGCTGGGTGCAGGCGGGAAGATGTCCGACTGGAACGACTCGGCCTTGCGTGGCACGCAGAACGACACCGGCTGGATCGTGGTTCCCGTGATCTTGTACGCCTTGGCAATCTCGTTTTCCTCGGTGTTGAGGAAGCGGCGCGAGACAAACGTGAGGCCGCGCTGCGGCTCGCTCGACTTGGACTCGGTGAGGTAGTGGAGCTCGTCGTTTTCAAGCTCGTAGTAGCGGATGTTGCCGTCGCCCTTGCCGGCAAGGAAGACGATGTTGTTGTCGCTCCAGAAGGGCATGATGATGCCGCTGCTCGAGTCGAGCGTCACCTGCTTGAGCGGGCCCGCGGCGAGGTTGGCCGTATCCCACAGGAACATCTGGCGGTCGGACATCTTGGAGAAGCCGGTGGTGATGGCGCGCTGCTTGTCGCCGCACCACACCACGCGCGCGCCCTTGATGCCGCCGTGCGAGTCGGCCACCTGCACCGGGTTCTCGCCCTGTCGCGGGTCGAACGTGCGGATCTTGCGGTCGCGCGAGGTGGCGATAAGCGTGGTGCCGGTGTAGTCCCAGTCGAGCGACTGGATCGTGTCGCTGAAGCCGCGTAGGCTGATGCTGGGCGAAGATGCGGCGGTGGAGGCGTGCGAGACGTCAAACAGCTTCACCACATGGTCGCCCGTAGCCGCCGCCAGCACGTTGGAGGCGGTGGGATGCCACACCACCTGGCCCACCTTGCGGCCGCCAGCCGAGACGCGCGCGAGTGGCTCAAAGTCCTTGACGCCGCCGTTGCGCTCGCGCTCCTTGTCCGACCAGTCGAGCTGCTCGAACGCGGCGTCGTCCACCTTCCAGAGCCCGATGGTGCCGTCGTCGGAGGCGGAGGCGACAAAGTTGTCCTCGAACGGACTGAAGGCGGTGTCGAGCACGGTGGCGGTGTGGCCGCGGCAGAGCGGGTAGATGTCCGGCAGCTTGCCCGAGCGGCTCACGGGGATCACGGCGAACGCACCGCCGCCCGATGCGTTCCAGTTGATCGAGATGTACTTGCCGTTGGCGGCGATGAGGTTGGTGTCCCACGCATTGTTGGAGACCTTGACGTTTTCGTAGCACGCCTCCTTCTTGCCTACGTTCGGGTAGACGTGGCGGTACTTGGACGGTCGGACGAAGCGACTCATGTTTGAATACTAGGAGCGAGGAGCGAGGAGCGAGAGAGCTTTGGATGGATGGGGTCGCAAAGGGAAGAAGTGGGGGTTGGATGCTCACCTCGGCTGACGCTGTCAGACATTTGGAGCCACACGCGGCGCTGCCGTTCTCTCTCCCTTTCTCTCTCCCCAACGTCGGGCACTGCAGCTGTGCTGTGCTGTGCGGTCATCTCTCTCTCTCTCCTTCGAAGCGCTGCGCAGCATCCGCACTCCGACTGGTAGTGATCCGTGCGGACATCGCCCTTCGAATTTCCTCCTTTGCTGATAGTGAAAGCTACGGCGTAACATCCTCTGCCAAAAAACCACCTCCTCCGACATCCGAGCATTTGCAGTGAGTGCAGCGCGACTTTGACTTTGGGAAGGCGCGCTTCAGAGGTAGCGCCGCTCGATCGGCTGCCACTTTGGACTCGTGTCGCGTTGAGCGTTGGTTGCGCACCCCAGAAGAAGCTGCGCTGCAGCAAATTCGTAGTGGTGGTCGGTGCTCACACTCCCTGGCGACTGAGCCTTTCTCTTTCCATCACCACCATCGTCACCTCTCACAATCTTGCATCCTTCGCCCATCATGTCGGGAACAACACAGTGGGAAAACATCTTCCACGGCCTCGACACCACGCCGGGCAAGCTCAGGATGTCGCAGGGCGGTCTCGGCTGGAAACCCTCCGTAGGCGAAGGCACCACCATCACCATCCCCGCCGACCACATGGCCTCCTTCCAGTGGATCCGCGTCGCACGCAACTACCAGCTCTCCATATTCCTCGTCAAGGACCGCGACGCTCCTTCCTCGGCGCAGACCAACCCGCGACGCACCAACTTTGACGGCTTTGTGCGCGACGACTTTGAGCGCCTCTCGTCCAGCATCCGCCAGTACTTCAACAAGAACCTCGACTCCAAGGAGATCTCCACACGCGGTTGGAACTGGGGTCAGGCGAAGATCACCAACCACGACGTCCAGTTCCTCGTGCGCGACAAGCTTGCCTTCGAACTGCCGCTCGCGCATCTCGCCAACAGCAACATCGCCAAGACCGAGGTGTCCATGGAGTTCCTCAACCCAGAGCAGCAGCAGCCCGGCGCCAACACCGGCTCCACCGACGGCTCTTCGTCCAAGTCCAGACGTATGAAGGGAGACCAGCTCGTCGAGATGCGTCTCTACGTACCTGGTCAGGCCGACAAGGATGACGGCAGCGATGCAGCAAGCGCTGCCGATGGCGACGACAACAACGAGGAGACCGCAGCAGAGGCATTCCACGAGGCGCTCAAGTCCAAGGCCGACATTGGCCAGGTGGCGGGCGACTCGATTGTCGTGTTCAAGGAGGTGCTCGTGCTCACGCCGCGTGGTCGGTACGACATTGACGTCTTTAGCACATTCATCCGTCTGCGCGGCAAGACGTACGACTACAAGATCCTGTACAGCTCCATGAACAAGCTCTTCCTGCTGCCCAAGTCGGACGAGATCCACGTGATGCTCGTCATCGGCCTCGATCCGCCCATCCGCCAGGGCCAGACGCGTTATCCGTACCTGGTGCTGCAGTTTCCGCGCGAAGAAGAGATGGACGCCGAACTCAACCTCGACGACGAGACGATCGCCACCAAGTACGACGGCAAGCTCAAGAAGCGGTACGAGGAGCCGACGTTCCGCATCGTGACCAACATGTTCAAGGTGCTGTCGGGCCAAAAGGTGGCCACGCCCACGGATTTCGAGTCGTCGTCCGGACAGACGAGCATCAAGTGCAACGTCAAGGCGGCCGACGGCAACCTGTATCCGCTCGAAAAGTCGCTGCTGTGGGTGTCCAAGCAGCCCGTCTACGTGCCCTACTCGGAGATCCACCAGGCCATCCTCTCGCGTGTCGGCGGCGCAGTGGCGTCGTCCAAGACGTTCGATCTGCGCGTCGCCACCAAGGCCGGAACGGATCATACGTTCCAGTCGATCTCGCGCGAGGAGCTCGACAGGCTCAAGGCGTGGCTCGCCGAGCGCAAGGTGCGCATCAAGAACGAGATGGCCGAGGAGACGGGTGGACTGGCGGCCGCGGCGGCGGCGGGCCTGCTGAGCGACGACGACGAGGAGATGGGCGTGGCGGGCGGCGCAGACGACGACGAAGACAGCGAGGAGGACGAAGACTTTGCCGCCGATTCCGACTCGGACGGCGGCTCGCCATCCGAAGCGTCGTCCTCCGACGATGACGCCGGCTACGACGAGGGCGACGAGAGGCCAAAGAAGAAGAGGAAGGACTAAGCGTTTTTGTAGGCACTCGTGCAAATTGATTCAGTCTTGCCTCATCGCGCGTTGCGGTTGCAAGTGTGTCTATTGTGTTGACTGTGGGTGGGCTTGGTAGCGCTGACGGATGGTGTGTAGCCAGTCATGGTCGGTGAGGATGGCCTCGACGCGCGAGGTGAGCCAGTCGACGTTGCCCCAGAAGCCGCCACTCCAGCCGGCCAAGAAGCGCACCCAGGCAACGAGAGCGAGCTGCCAGTCGTGCATGAAATCGTCGAAGTCGTACTGTGCGCCTTTGGGGAGTCTGTCGAGCAGAGCACGGTGGTAGGTGCGCAACAGAGCCTCTTCGCCGCCGTTTGCGAGGTGATGCGAGGGGATCGAGGTGGTAAGGAACTTGGCTAGGTCCTGCACGCCGAGTCCGATGCCTACGTACTGGAAGTCGTACATGGCCATGTGCCGGGTGTCGCGCGAAAAGGCCATGTTGGCCGCCTTGACGTCGCCGTGGATCAGGCTCAGCCTCGAACGGTCGGTCGGGTTGTTGAGGCACCAATCGACGATCTCGGGAAGATCACTTTGAGCATGTAGACCAAGCTGACCCCACCGAGATCGTGGTTCGATGTTGGATAGCTCGTCGCGACGTGTGGCGAGGTAGTGGTAGCCGCCTTGCTGCCACAACCCTTGTCCCGACCAGGTATCAGCTTGCAAGGGTGGAGGACAGTAGGAGTCGGAGTGGGTGTTCCACGACCGAGCGTGGAAGGATGCAAGCCACTCCAGCGCCTTGTTGAGCTGCGCATCGCTGAGCGTGCCTCGTCTCTCGGCCAGCACGGGGTATCGGATCGCGAGGTCCTCCAGCACAAGCGTCTGTGCCGCATGATCCGACGAGGACGCAGCGTGCAGTGTGGGGATGTGACACCCGTCGTCGGGAGACGCTAGCCGTGCCGAAAAGTCGCGGTAGAAGTTGGACTCGACGCGGTACGACAGCATCTTGCGTAGATGACCTTCATCCTGCTCGCCTCGGGCCGAGGGTGGGGGGCAGATGGTCTTGACTATGCACGTTGCATCTTGGGACGGCGACGGCGAGAGCGTGAGGCGATAGATGTGGCCGTACCCTGCCCAGAGCTCGGAGAGGTGCGTGGAGCGTGCTATGCGCGTGCCTGGAAGTAAGGACTCGACGATCGATTCCAGCTCGTCCCGCTGCATCGTGGTGGAGGTAGAGTGGGGTCGCAGCTATGCCATGGTGGCCTGAGCATGATGCTCCACCTTCGAAGCGGCGGAACCTGACATGCGACCGTGCGAGTTTGGAATTTGGAATTTGTTGGGAGAATACCGCCCTAACAAAGCGAAATCCACGTGACGCTGACTTGCCGCGCCGCGCCTCGGTGAATTGCAAGTGTTGTGGTCAAAGTCCAACGCTGAACATTATCGCTGCAGCAGCTCCTTACATCGTTCAATTGCATCGCCGTAAGAGGCTTCGTTGAATGAGGGTGGGGAGATGTCGGGATGCTGGAGACACGGGACCATAGAAGGGAGGGAGGAACAGCAAACTGCGTGGGTGGGTGAGTTGTGAGTCGTGCGAGAGCAGGCACAAGACAAAGCCGGGGTAGAAGGTTGATCAACGGCGAAATTGGCAGTGTCACACTCTCTTTCGTGCAGCAGCTGTGCATGACATCACGCTCCCAGCTTCGAATCACACTTGGGCGCTGGTCGCCTCGTTTAGGGAGTTGGCGGGCAAGCTCGTTTCAGGGTCCTCCCTCAGTTGGCCATAGAATCTACAACGCGCAGCGCCCGCTCAGCCTGGAATAAAACTGTTTCCCCTCGCCGCTGCTTCTTTCTCTCCAACACCAACCACCACCTCAAGCAAGACCTCTCGACGTCCTCCCACCCGACGCATCTCCTCACCACCAGCATCACCACCAACAATCGACAAGCAATCGCCTACGCCCGCCCTTCCTCAAGTATGTTCCACGGATCCTCCTCAAGTATGTTCCACGGATCCAACACCCGCCTCAACGCCGCCGGTCTCGCACCCGAGCACTCCAAGCTCCTCCCCGAGAGGCAGCCCAAGGACGACGAAGCTGACCTCCTCAACGCTCTCCACGAGGTGAGTTGTGTCCCCCACCCGCCCATCGACCGTGAAAGACTTGCCGACTGACCCGGCTTCCGTTGCATTTCTTGTTCCCGCTCCAGCTCTACACCTCTGCCATGCCCAGCGATGCCTGCTTCTCCATCTTTGCCAACGAGGCCATCCTCACGCTCCCCACAGGCGACGTAGTGGTCGGACCCAACGGCATCCGTGCCAAGTTTGCCGAGCTGCTCTCGAGCTACTCGCAGCGCACCCTGCGTCAGCGTCTGCTCGTCACGCCCGAGTCGCTGCCCCACCGCACCATGGTGCTCGACCACGTGCTTAGCCTCTCGAACGCGGGCGAAGACATCAAGACGGTCCACTCACTCGTCGTGCTCAAGCGCAAGGCGCAGGACGGCAAGATCTCGGCCCTCACCGAGGAAGAGGGTCACCGCAAGGCCACCGCGCCCCTCGCCGCGCGTGCCGCCGCCGCCAACAGCTTCTACTCGCCCACAGATGCACAGCTCAGCCCAGTCACCTCCAAGCTCAACCTCGCTAAGCGCAAGCACCACATGAAGGCCAAGCCCACCGCCCTGTTTGCAAACAGGTCCGGTCTCCGACAGGCCATCGTGCCCGGCTCGCCAGCGCATAGCACCACATCCAACGCAGACATGGACTTCTAGGCGTCCTTCCATCCTTTCAGCTCCTGTCGTGCTTCTTGTTTCTGTTGTTCGTTCATCCATCGTCTGTACATACATATCTGCTAGGCTCTCCGGTCCATTGCGCAAAGGCGCTTCTGTCGCTGTCGAGACAAGTCTCTCTCCCGAATCTGTATTTTCCTGCTTTCTCCCATCGCCCGATTTTTGTTTCGTGTTGCCGATGCGGCGTGTGTCAGTGTCGAATATCGGGCTGCGAAGGATGCGAGGCGGGAAAGCGGAGAGCGGAAAGCGCAACGAAGCACGCGCCACTTTGCTGTCAATTCCCACCTCGAACACTCCAACGCCGACGTGTCCGGCTGCCCACCACGTCACCACCACTACCAACCCTTCCATCTTTCACACAAACCCCTTCCCGACTCAACACTGCCCATCGAGTCTCGCTGCAGCAGCCGCGCCCGTTCGCAACCATGCTGCACGGCTTCAACATCCTGCGGCAGCAGTACTCCAACCTCGCCAAACCCGGCGGAGGCAACCAGTCCGCCATCTCCACCATCCAGACGCTCGCCGAGCGTCTCGCAAAGGCAGATGAGAACAGCATCAACATCGAGGACAGGAGGGCTGCTGTCCTCGCTCTCAAAGGTCTCAGCCGCGATCACAACAGGGCCGTCGGCGACCATGCACTGCCTGCCCTCCTCACCTCGCTCCAGCGCGACGCCAGGGACGAAGACACCGCAAGAGCACTCATCGAGTGCTGCATCACCCTCTGCGAAGTCCAATCATCAGACGGTGCCGCATCTAATCCCAACAGCAACCAGCAACCTCCAAAGCGAAAGCTCCATGAACAAGGGCCTCCTCCAGGGCTTCTGCACACCGACGTTTTCCTAGAGCAGCCAGGCCCGCTACACTGCCTCTTGCCCCTCCTTGCGCCTGATCGCGCCTTCTACACCCGCTTTGCATCGCTCCAACTCCTCGGTTCGCTTCTCCGTAACCGTCCGCATAGAGTGCAGGACCACGTGCTCGTCGCACCCGGCGGTTGCGGCGCCATCCTCGAGTGTCTTGCAGAGGGCGCAGGCTCGTCCGCGGAGATCGTACGCAACGAAGCGCTTCTGCTCCTCCCGCACCTCGTTCATGGCAACGCCGACATCCAGAAGCTCGTCGCCTTCGAGGGCGCCTTCGAGAAGCTCCTCGACGTCTGCGCAGCCGAAGGCAGGGTCGAGGGCGGCGTCATCGTACAGGACGCTCTCGAAGGCCTCGAGGCTCTCCTCAGGTACAACGTCTCGAATCAGAACTACTTCCGCGAGACTCTCTCGATCCCCATGCTCGCACCGCTCCTCTTCTATCCGCCCGGCCCGCCGAACAACGAGTTTGCATCCAAGCACGCAGAGCAAGAGTACGCACGCCAGCTCGAGGCGTTCTGCTTCCAGGACTGGGATCAGCAGAAAGTGACAAACGCAAAGATCGTGCTCGACATCGCGGCGCTCCTCATCGGCGGCCAGGGAGATGGTCGACGCGCCAACCAGGGTGCGCTGCTCCAGTGCGGCATGACGAAGTGTCTGCTCGATTTGGCGCTCGCTTCTACGGCACCTGCCAGCCTCAAGGCACAAGCCCTCCACGTCGCCGCCTCGCTCATGCAGGCCTCGCGCCCCAACCAGGACCTGCTCTCCACTTTGCTCGTCCAGCCCGTCATTATCGTGTCCGGCCCGACTCCGGATGCACTCGAGCGCCAGTCGGGTGAGCACGAGCACGCTGCTCAGCCGCCCGTCCCCGAGGTGTCGTTCAGCCGTTCCGAACCCAAGCCTGCAGTAGTCTGCCTCGTCGACACTGCAATCGGCACTTCGGGCGCCAAGGGCGCACTCGGATTCAGAGCGGCTGCCATCGCCTGCTTCCGCGCCTACGTCGCCGACAACATGGACGCACGCCTCGCCATCATCAATGGCATGGCACCCGACGCAGACGACAAGCACGACGGTGCAGCAGCCTCCGCTGCCCCCGCAGGCAAGGTGCTGCTCGAAGCCATCCTGCAGAACCCTTCGACGCATGCGAGCTCGGCGAACGCGGATGCGTACAAGCACCTCGTGGCCGCCATGCTCTTCTCCTACCTCCTCCGCTCCAGCGAGACCGCCAAGAAGGCGGCTCGTGCGATCGCTGTCAGCCCGGACGGTAGCATCGTCAGGAATGCGCGTGCGGACCAAGATGCCGCGGCAGACGATGACGATGATGACGACGACGCGCCGTCGTCGCTCATCCAGGTCGTCGTCGGCAACCTCACGCTCTCCGAACGCGAACTCGCCGACGCTGTCAGGAAGGAACGCGCCTCGGCCATGGGCGCAACCGTCTCCTCGGCATCCTACTCGGCGGCCGACTGGACGCGCATCATGATCGGCTACCTCGTGCTGCTCTCCGTATGGCTGTTCGAGTCGCCGCTCAGCGTGCGCGACTTCCTCTCCGAATCCGCCACGCTGCAGGCTGTCATCCAGCCCGTGGCGCAGTCTTCGGGCGTCGACCCGCTCATCCAAGGCCTCGCCGCTTTCCTGCTCGGCGTCGCATACGAGTTCGACACCGACCCCGGAAAGGCAGCTGTCACGAGGGAGACCATGCATCCGATCCTGCACTCGAGGATCGGCGCCGACCAGTTTGCGGTGCGCATCGGCCGCATCGCAGACGACGTGCGCTTCAGAGAAGTCACGCCAGACGTGCTCGAGAAGCTTATCGTCGTCGAGGAGCAGGCTGAAGCCGATGAGCTGCGCGCGAAGCAGCAGGCAGAGGCCCGCGCGGCCGCGGCGGCTGCTGCCGCTGCAGCTGCCGCAGCTAAAGCGTCAGACCCTTCTGCGACCAGCACCGAGCCAGCCAAGCCGGAGGACAAGGAGAAGATGGACGAGGAGGCGCAGGACAAGGACCTCGAAGTCAATGGGCTCGGTCATCTTTCCAAGCGTCGCCGTGCCGGACTGTGGTTCGACTGGTCCTTTGTCGAGTTCTGGCGTGCCAACTCGACGCTGATCTCCAAGACGATCACGGTGGACCCGGCGTCGTCGTCGGCAGCGCAGGCTGCGGTGCCTGCTGAACTGCTCGACGCACAGCGCCAGGCAGAGGCGCTGCGCGATACAGTCGCCAAGCAGGCGCGCGAGATCGAGGTGCTGGAAAAGCGCATCGAAGAGCTCTCCGCGCAGCACGCCAAGGAGATTGAGGCTCTTCGCAGCCAGCTGGAGACTGCCGAGACCACGGTGTCCTCGCACGCGCCGCAGCTGCAGGCGGCACAGACTGAGCTGGAGCAGCTCAAGTCCGCGCACGCTGCAGCGCTGGCCGACATCCAAACGCGTCACGACGCCATTGCTGCGCAGCTCGAAGAGACTCAGGCCAGAGAGGAGAGCAGTAACGGCAAAGTGCTGCAGCTCACTTCGGAGATGGCGCGCATCTCGGCGGGCAAGCCGTCGCAGAAGGAGTTTGCTGCGCTGCAAAAGGCGCACGACGAGCTCAAGAAGAAGCAAGACGTCGAAGCGGGCGGCAGTAGCAACACGGCCATGAAGGACCTGCTCGAGGCGCGCGAGCTGGCCACCAAGCGTGCGGACGAGATCGCGGCCCTCCAGGAGAAGTTGACCGCGCTCGAAGCGTCCGCCGCTGACCGTGCTCCAGCACAAGCACAAGACGAGGGAGAGCTGCAAAAGAAGCTCGATCAGGCACTTCGCGAGAAGGCCGAGCTGGAAAGCAAGGCGGCCGAGCTGCAGGCGTCGAGTGCTGCCGCTTCGAATGGTGATGAGCTGCAGGCGAAGCTCGACCAGGCGCTGCGCGAGAAGGCTGAGCTGGAAGGCAAAGCGGCCGAGCTTGAAGCAGCCACTGCGCAGATCGCAGAGTTGAAGACGCAGGCCGAGGCAAAGGCCGCGCTCGAGAAGAAGATCTCCGACCTCGAAGCATCGCACACTGCTGCCGAAGGCCAGACCAAGCAGCTTGAGGAGCTGTCGCAAAAGCACACAGCGCTCGAGACCCAGCTTGCAGCGCTTGACAAGGTGGCTCAAGAAAAGGCCGAGCTCGAGAAGAAGCTCAAGACTCTCGAGGCTGCCGATGTCAAGGCGAAGGATCTCGAGAAGAAGGTCGCGGACCTGGGCAAAGTCGAGAAGGAGAAGGCGGAGCTGGAGAAGAAAGTGCAGACGCTCGGTGCGGTTGAGAAGCAGAAGAAGGAGCTCGAGGCCAAAGTCAAGCAGCTGGAAAAGTCGACCAAGGACAACAAGCAGCTCGAGGCCAAGGCGAAGCAACTCGACCAGCTTACCAAAGAGAAGAAGGAGCTCGAGGCCAAGGTCAAAACTCTCGACCAGCTTACAAAGGAGAAGAAGGATCTCGAGTCCAAGGCCGCACAAGTCGACGAACTCACAAAAGAGAAGACGGAGCTCGAAGCCAAGCTCAAGTCGCTCGAAGGCGCCTCCAAGAGCGAGGGTGCTGCGGATCTCGAAACGCTGCGCACCGAGAAGGACGAGATCGCCAAGGAAAACGAAGACCTCCTCGTCCTCCTCGAGGAACTCACCCAAAAGCGCAAGAAGGACAAGGCCAAACTCAAGGAAAAGGGCGAAGAGGTTAGCGAGGACGAAGACGAAGACGATGATGACGACGAGTAGAACTTCCTCTCACGCCCTCCCCTTTCCTTTTCTTCCCCCGGTTGAGATGTTGCAATGCATTCATGATCCCCCCTCCAGAATCACCCGCTCAGACTCGTGACGCACACAACCCAAAGCGAACACCAAAAACTGAGAGGAGCAGCAAAGTTGATTTGAATCATGTACAAAAGGCGTCATGGTGGAGGCGCAGGAGCAGTTCTGCGACCCCGGTCAATACCGCAGAGCGCAGTAGAGGGGTCCCGCAGAAGCACCTGCACAGCCAAAGAAGAGGGGGCGGAGAAATCGAAACACAGAACGGCGCGTTGAATGCGTCCGCAAGAGAACCAGCTCGTTACGAACGCTCGTGGCGCGCGCGGGCAGCGAACATGCTCGTGCGTGTATGCGGGTCGGGGTGGAAAGCGGGAGAGGTGGGTTGAGAATACAGTTCCGGAAACGTGACGAAGGGAGGCAAAAAAAGAGACGAGGGAGAGATGCAAGGTCATGATGATACAAAGGATCTTGGTCGTTGAAGCTGTGGTCGGCTTCCTGTCGTGAAAGCGCACGGCGAGGCGCGCTGAGGTCGTAAAGAGGGAAAAGGCAGCGCTGCTTGGCAGATCAGGCGCAGCTCACAGCAGGTGCCGAGACGGTGGCTTTGCTCGCGGTAGCAGTCGCGTGCTTGGTCGCATCGTCGTCAAGCTGGTCGTCGTCGTCGTCATCGGCCTCGGACATGGAAGCCGAGTCGAGACCCATCTCCATGAGCAGGTCGTCGTCCGAGAGATGCGAGGAGGGCTCGCCGTCGTTGTCGGCCGCACGATCAGCCGCTGCAGCGTCCTTGAGCAACTTCTTGCGGCCAACGCGCGTAGGCTTGCGGCTAGTGGGTCGGACTGTGGATGCGGCCGACTCGACGGGCTCAGCTCCCATCAACGACATGCCAGCGAGGAGCAGCACCGAAGCCAGGGTGCTTGGTGCTTTGCCGGTGGCGAGGCTGTTGGAGGGAAGCGAGAGATGGCGCGCATGGTGGATGTCGTGCGACGACGAAGACGAAGCTGTGGAGGGCGAGGAGGGCAGCGAGGCGGTAGGGAACTTGTAGTCGAGGCCGAGACCCATGCCGAAGCCTTGGTGCTTATCCGCAATGAAGGGCTGGTGCGCGGATCGGTTGCGCATGGCGGTCTCGGAGAAGGTGGCCAGGGTCGGGGTCTTGGACAGGCTAAAGGCGGTATGAGCTGCGTCGGGCATGGCTGCATCCATGTGGGTGAACTTGGACAAAGGCGACTCGGGAACAAAGAGGGGAAGCTCTGCACCCTGAACACCCTTGAAAGGTTGCGAGGTGGCGGACATGCGCGAAGCCAGGCCGGGTTGGGCGGCAGTGACGTCGATGGACTCAAAGCCGGTGACGCCTACGCTGTTGTCCATGGGCATGGTGGCTGCTGCGAGACTGGCGCGCATGGCGTCGAGCTGGCGAGCGAGCTCCTGTTCGCGCTCGTGAGAAGCAGCGAGGTCGGCTCGGACACGCTCGAGCTCGGCCGAGGCGGCGTTGGCGTCGGCATCCTTGTGAGCGGCCGGGGTGGGCACGACGGATGGACGACGAGCGGAGGGAGCCTCGGGAGCGGGCGAACCTTCGAGCTCATCTGCGGTGGGAGCGATGGAAGCGCCCTTCTTTGTGATGACCTCTTCGAGGCAGAGACGGGCCATGGGCTCTTCATTTGCGAGGACGGCGGCTAGCGGGGTTGCGTCGATGCGGTCGAGAGGGGCGTCGGTGCCTGCGATGGCCTCCCACATGCGCCATACGAGCATGGAGATGCCCCTGCACTTGACCTCCATCTCTTCGAACTGTTCGCGCTTGCGCTGACGGGAGAGGAAGGCGGCGGCGCGGTTCTTTACGAGACGCGCCTCGCGCTTGGTGAGGCCCGAGGTGTCGGGGGGCACAAAGAGGCTGGAGTGCTTGGCGGAGGTGTCGATGACGGGGAAGGGCTTGCCGGCCTCGGTGACGTGCGATGCGGAAGGGGGAGGACGTCGCTGAGCGGATGTGCGCGACTGCTTCTTGGTAGCTTTGAAGGCGGCGTCGGAGGCCTGTTCGGCGGCGGCGTCGAGCGATGCGTCGGCTGCGGATTGCTTGCGCTTGGCGCCCCTCTTGGCGGAGGCGGGACGAGTGGAAGTCTCGGAGGTGGAGCTGGGGGAAGGGACGGAGGCGATGGATTCTGCGTCCGAGAAGGTGAAACGCCTGTCCATGGGATGGGTCGTATAGGCGGGGAGGCTCATGGTTGCCATCATGGGCTGCGATCCGGGGAAGGCGAATTGCGGGGCGACGTGGGCTGTGGAGAAGACGTCGGTGCCGGGTTCGAGTTTGACCATGTCGGGCTTCCAGAAGGGGGCAGGGTCGTGGGGAGCATACATGGAGGGCTGGAGGAGGATGGTGCCGGGAGCGCAGTGGTTGTGGATCTGGGGCTGGAAGTGAGCGCCAAAGGAAGCGTCGATCGGGTTGTGGAAGCCGGGTTGGGGAACGTGGTCCGGCGAAAAGTGCGGGTCGATGTTTAGGTTTGCCATGGCGAGCGAGTGAGGAGAGTCGCTAGTGGTCCAAGAAGGCGGCTGAGGCGAGGCAGTGGCGGCGGAGAAACCTTGCGGGATGTTCGGGGAGGAGAATGAAGGCGATGCGCTGATCATGGTGTCGTGATGGTGATATGAGGATGGGAAAGGCTTTGACTACCAGCGTACAAAGCAGATGCGAAAGCGATACGATGTGCTCCTGAGCTGATCGAATCGAGATGAGATGGGAGATGGTAAGGCGTGATGATGGATCCAGTCGATCAACACGTGAGGATAAGCTGGAGGTTGTGGACGAAATGAAGGCGCGAACCGGGCGCGCGACGTGAGGCTAATGGATGCGAGGACGCGATGGAAGAGAAGAAAGGGAGAAAGACACGACAAAGGATGAAGGACGAAGGACGAAGGATGGGAGCGGGGATGGTGGGAGAGAGGGAGGAGGCGAGGGATTGGCGCGCTGAGACAGAGCCCATGTGATGTGACAAAGGGGACGAATGCACGTCTGCCTGTCTGTCTGCCTGTCGAGGTTTCAGACGTACCGTCGCGCCTCTGCTTCTGCTCCTGAGCTAGGTGAGGGGGGCACTTGGAGGGGGCGCCTTCCCGTCGGCCCGTTGAAAGGAGCTTAGTTGCAGCAGCAGCCGCCGCCGCCGTGATGTTGCAGAAATTGCGTTGTCGAGCGCTTTGTTCGAATGCACCGCCTCGCCATGCTTCGAAGCGCCTGTCAGAAAGGGCTGTCGCGCGATGCACGCTAAGGCGCTCCGATTAGCACCCGTTTGTAGTCGAGCGGTTGTCGCCATTTCAATTCGACGTGCACCTTGCATTTGAACGCGCAGAGGCCGCTTCGCCTCCCTGCGCCAAAGCCCTCGATTTTGGATTTTGCCCACGCCGTGCATTTGGCCAAGTTTCCGAGGTGTCGGTTTCAGAGTTGACTTGCAGATCGCCATCGGCCCCTCCCCCCCTTTTTTCCTCGCTTTTTTTTCCCGCGCCCTCGGTCACTCTCCCTCCGGGCTGCGCTCTTTCGTCGCGCGCCAAAGAGAGAGAGAGAAAGAGAGAGAAAGAGAGGCGTGGGAGAGGAGCGCTTGGCCCCCTCTCAGCCACCCCGAGCCGCCTTACTCTCTTACTCTGTCTGTGGCATGCTATGGGCGCCTCGATCCACTCGGAATCGCCGATACTGTAGCTCAGCAGCACCACGCCATACGGCATCGTGACGCAGGTGAATGTACGCTGTCTGCTTACGAGACTGGTCTTGTCTAGAACCGAGCCTCGCCTCGGCCGTCGTCTACCGATATCGGGCACGCAATTCGCAATTTGGCGGCGGCTCAGAGTGGGCCGAAATGCACCTTTGCCTTGCTACTCAACGCACGCGCCTCTCTTGCACCCATCTGTCTCACCCACGCTCTGAACACATTTTCGCTGCAAGGCCCCCGCACTCGTGCTTAGCGCCGATAGCGTTCAGCATACAATACACCTACTTGCCTCCAACAACGACTGAGCTCATGGCACACTGAGATCCGACGTCGACGCAGATCAACCCATTCTCATTTTTGTAAACGTCCGTAGCAATCTTTGCTCGCATTCCCTGATTGGCCGGTCATGCGCATTCAGCCAGGTTGGAGGGTGCACCCTTCACCTCTCCGCCACGCTCTGGGTGCATCCAACCCTCAACGCGGGCCTGAAAATTAAAGATTCGAGTGTTAGCTGGTGACATAAGCGTCTGTAAGCACCCTCGCTCATTTCTCGCATCCACGTGATTCGAGATTTGCTCCACCGCGGCTAGAAGCTGTTGCACATTTCTCCACCTCGCAGTTCTCAACGCTTCCGTTCCATCCGCACCACCGCAACCACCACCACCCGACCGCCGCCTCCTTCAGCATGGTTCGCGTCATCATCAAGGGCGGCGTGTGGAAGAATACAGAGGACGAGATCCTCAAGGCCGCCATCTCCAAGTATGGCGTCAACCAGTGGGCGCGCATCTCGTCCCTGCTCGTGCGCAAGACGCCCAAGCAGTGCAAGGCGCGCTGGTACGAGTGGCTCGACCCATCCATCAAAAAGACAGAATGGTCCAGAGAAGAAGACGAAAAGCTCTTGCATCTCGCAAAACTCATGCCTACACAATGGCGCACCATCGCCCCACTCGTCGGGCGCACCGCCAATCAGTGCCTCGAGCGATACCAGAAGCTTCTCGACGAGGCAGAGGCGCACGACAACCAGCCCGGCTCCAGCTCCCTCGCACTCACAGGCACGGGCGAGGCAGTCCCAACCGCGGACGATGTGCGTCGTCTGCGTCCCGGTGAGATCGATCCGGATCCAGAAACCAAGCCCGCGCGACCCGATCCCATCGACATGGACGAGGACGAAAAGGAGATGCTTTCCGAAGCGCGTGCCCGTCTCGCCAATACCCAGGGCAAGAAGGCAAAGCGTAAGGCCCGTGAGCGTGCTCTCGAAGAGGCCCGGCGTCTCGCTATGCTTCAGAAACGCAGGGAGCTCAAGGCTGCGGGCATCACAATGAAGCAGAAGCCCAAAAAGGGCGCCATCGACTACAACGCAGACATCCCCTTCGAGAAGAAGCCGCTACCCGGATTCTACGACACGAGCGCAGAGGCGTCTAAATCCTACTCGGCGCCCGTCGGCAAGACGCTGCAGGAGCTCAACAGCAGAAACGGGCCCGACGACGGCACCAAGAACAAACGTCAGAGGGAAGCCGACGAGAAGAGCAAGCAGAACAAACAAGCGGCATCAGTGCGCAACGAAGACCAGATCCGCAAGCTCAAGGAGGCCGAGCAGATCACCAAGCGGCGCAAACTCAACCTCCCCGCGGCCCAAGTGGGTGAGGACGAGCTGGAGGCCATCGTCAAGATCGGTCAGGCCGGTGAACGTGCGCGCTCGCTCGTGGAGGACGGATCGAGCGATGCGACCGATGGGCTGCTTGAAAAGTATTCGGCGCTCGACTCGGCGCAAACGGCGCGTACACCGCAGGTCGCAGCGAACGAGGATGCGCTCATGAGAGAGGCAAGAAATCTGCGCCTCATGTCTGCCGCTCAGACGCCGCTGCTGGGCGATGCCAACGCCGACCTGGATGGATCCCAGGTGGCCAGCGACTCAAGCACGCGCCTCTCCGTACCGCAGACCCCCAACCCGCTCCTCACAAGTACGCTGCGAGACGAGCGCAGCGCGTCTGCTGAGAGAGCCGGAGGAAGCACACCACTGAGGACTCCACTCCGCGACAACCTGGGGCTCAACCTCGAGGACCGCAGTCGGGCCGGATCCGAGACGCCGCGCGACCTCAAACGTGCGCGTAATTTGGCTCAGTCGAGCCTGCGCCACGCCCTCTCGTCGCTGCCCGCGCCCAAGAACGACTTTGACATTGTGGTCGACGACGATGACGAGCCCGAGGCGAGCACGAGTGGGCACCAGGAAGGCGACGCGCCGACGCGCCAAGAAGATGCAGCGGAGCGCGATGCCAGGATGGCGCGAGAGGCTGCCGAGGAGGAGGCCAGGGCCGAAGCAAGACGCAGTCAAGTGGTGCGCCGGAACCTGCCTCGACCGGCCGAGGTGGATCTGGCACGGCTGATCACGCAGGTCGAGGCGAGATACTCGGAACGAGTCGAGGTGATGGTGGCGCGCGAAACGGCATTGCTCTTGCACCACGATGTTCACGTCCACCCCATCGCAGGCAGTAAGCATCCGGAGCCCGAATCGGTGGAGCTGCAGGCGATTTCGGACGACTCGCTCTCTGCCGCGCGCGAACTGATGCGTGCCGAGTTGGCGGGTCAGCTTGGATTCCCCGGCGCCAGCGACGAGGTGCTGCGGAGGCTGATTGCTGCATCGCTCGATGACGATGACGAGACAACGGCGACGCTCGAGGCAGCGCTCAAGCGCGGATGGGCAGCTTCACGAACCGACAAGGCGAGGCTGGAGCAGGATCTGTCGCACGCGCGAAGCAGCATGGCAGCCGCAGCACAGCAGGCGTCCAAGGGCGAAAAGATGCTGGGCAAAGTGTTGGGAGGCTACAAGGCGAGGAGCGAGGCCCTGAGCGCAACGGCGAGGGAGACGTTCAAGGCGTTGGAGGAGGCGGCCATCTCGCAGCACACGTTTGCACGATTGCGAAGAGACGAGGAGGGCGGACGTGCGGAGCGCCTCGATTCGCTGGGCAAGGAAGTGCAGCGTCTCGACAGTCGACAGGGCGTGGCGCAGGGTGTGTTCCGAGCATTGCAAGAAGAACGGGATGCGCTGCAAGACGAGTGCGAGACGCTCGAGATGCAACTCAACATGCGCCATGCCGAGGCGCTCAACGAAGCCGCGCTGCAAGAGTAATGCCAACTCGCTTTGACCATTCACACTCTGATTGTTGTGACCGATTTGCGCCGAAAGCGCTGAACCCGTGCGGCCGATGTGACTATGCGAAAATGGCGGGATGGATCGGGACCGAACCGACGAACCGACGAGCGACGCAACGGTCGCGTGTTGTGAAGCCGCAAAAGTGCACGGATGTGGCGGCTCCACCACTCGCTCGCGCACTTGAGGCACATCGAGACGAGGCACAGCGTGAATTCGAGCGAAGATGTGACTGGATGGGACGCACGGAACAGTCACAGAGCTCCGAGCCAAAGCTAAACCTTGGTTAAAGCGAAAACTTCGGGCGAGGTGGGCGGTTGGGAGGAGGATTCTTTATCAGATCCGATCTGGCGCAACCTCGCTCTACGGTCACTTGGACGTTTTCAAGCGGAGACGGGAGCACTTAGGCTTGGCACCGCACGCAGCTCATCTCATTGGATGCGACGGGGTGCAAAGATGCACGGCGGAAGCTTCGAATCCTTTCAACGGCTCTCCCTTGGAATTAGCGCGGCTGTCTGAGTTTCAAAGGCTCTGGATTCTGCTCGAGCCAAACTGCCTTGCCTTGCTCGGCAAATTTTTTTTCTCTTCTTTTGGTTATCTGATCCGACCAATCTGATGGAAAAGTGCACGCCGTTTCCGGTTCATCGTCGCCCTGCCCGGCCCTCTCAGCTCCGGCTGCCCGTCCCTTTCTGGTGTGCCCTTGCGCCATCCTCCATTGTCTCCGCTCGGCTACCGAGCCTTGTCGTCAGCGTCTCTCGCATGCTCGAAGCCACACTACTCTATCCGTGTGTCAAACTTCTGCACCACCGCATTGTTCCTGCGCTCCTCTCGCCACCGCAAGGCTTTCTCGCTGCCGTCTGATTTGCTCCTTGCCACCGACAGACAAGTTCATTCGTCCGTCGTGCAGCGCATGAAGTTCGCTCTCCGAGTTCTTGGCTTGCCCTTCCACATGCTCGTCCTCCCTCTCTCGCCGTACCCCAACTGTGAATCCACTTCCTCCTCCTTCCGCTTCCTCGCTTCGCATGCCGCATGCCATCCGGCTTTCGCTTGTGCCTGCAGAAAAGAACAAGTGAACAAAGGCGAGAAAAAAAAGTTTCATCCGGCTCTTCCCGCATCGCTTCTTCGCTCGTGCTTCTACACCAAGGCCTCGCTAGCACCACATGCGTATCCCTCGGCTAGCCACCACCCGAGCTCCTTCACCCCCTCGCTTCCTCTCTTCATTTTGTCGCTCTCGTGGCTCTCTCGCTCGGGTCAATTCAGTCCTCGACCGATTGCCTGTTGCCTATTTAACTGGTGATCTGATAAGCACGTCCTTGTTCCCCCCCGGTCATCAAGTGAAAC